>OMPJ01041450.1:3798-14658 GCA_900312935.1 Carapus acus
CTGACCAGGTGGAGTAACTGGCTAACTACTGCGAGACCAAGTGCCCCAAGTGTTCCGGCTGCTCATGGCTCCTCTCAGCCTCTTTGTAAGGACGTCATGCTGCTGTGATGGCTCGGCATCACGGTCGCTTTCCTCCTCTGCCAATCTGACCAATGCAGCGTACTAGACGCGCTTCCGCTTGGAGGACTCTGAATGGCGCTTCCCTTAAGCCTCCAGCACCACTGTCCCTCTCAGCTATCTATCTATCTATCTATCTATCTATCTATCTATCTATCTATCTATCTATCTATCTATCTATCTATCTAATTTTCAATTCTTTTATCTATTCAACTTTACCCTCTTACCCTCCTAAGTAAGTATTTCATAGCTGACTTTGCCTCTGTCGGCTATTACTTTGCTTCCGTGAGCAATTGCCGGTGAAAAAAAAGGAACCATCAAGTTTTAGATGGATACTGAATGAATATTGTGATAAATACTGATGCACATTAATCAGACATGGTATCAACCTTGATCTCACCTGCAGTTGTCCACAGAATGGATGCTCTTCGTATGAGCAAATACTGTATTTGTGTGAGAGAAAAGAGGAAAGAGAGACCGAGAGAAAAAGAAAGCTAATGTGTGGGCAGATTTATGGACAACTGCTCATTTGCAAGTAGTGTGCTTTTTGAGAGAGAGGGACACATAGGTTGACATGAAGGTAAATAATTTTCCACTGGTTTATCCAGGTTAGGAAGTGCTCGAAAACGGGCAGACAAGAGTTTGAGTTTTTATCTTTGGGGCAAAATCCTGCTCCATCTGCTTTCTGTCATGTGGAGTTGTGTGACTATCAGAAAAAATTGGTGTGTAGATGTATTGCCATGATTGAATGTCTACCCCCACAAAACATACTGTGTCCCCAGTGCAGATAAATTCTAACAAAACTCAATTTAGGATGTAATTTTTGTGCCTGTGCTGAAACCTTGCTGCAAATATCATCTGGGATCAGCCTTTTGGCTGGGCCGTGCGCAGGTCAGCGGGGGCTTTCACAGAGAAGACTTTTGTTATCTGTGAGTGGTTCGCTGACACAGTGGCACACGGTGGTTTTGGGTGAGACACGGGACACACAGCAGAACAGTGGTAGGACAGCTTCATGACAGGATAACTTTCTGTTTTTCTTTCCTCGATCGTCATTATAAGAAATATTGTCAGGGCCACCGGTGAGCAGAATATACTGTAGTTAATGATGGACCCACCACTGACTGGAGTCAACCATATTACATATTGCATATTACAGAGACCACCTGATGAGGGATGTCTTGTGTTTCACTCTGTGAGTTAGAGATATTTCTATTATACAAATCATCATCAATTTTGTGTGCATTTGAGTGTTTTTTTCTGCAGTCAGTTTGGGTTTCCAAACTAAAGAAAAAAAAAAGAGATAAATCGAAAGGCGCATTGACTTTGTTAGTCTTTCTGAATTAATGGGCTGAAGTAATGACTAAAACTTCTTTGATTGATGGAATGTAATCTATCCTGATCTGACTTCTCTGACCAGTACCACCTGCAGCATCCTCAACATGACACAGTTTTTATTGTGATTAAAGCAGGACTGATTCTATCTTGTCCTGACGCTGGTGATGCTTATTCTGTATGAAGAACCACCTTGGAAATGTCAAAAAATCTCAGTGAACATGCAAAAGCACGTGTTCAGGGGTTTGACACATCTCGCACCAAATAACTCGAAAGAATCTGTTGATCTACCACTGTGTTCCCTCGTTTGTTTCCCGACAGAACAAACCAATCAAAGAGACGGGATCCCTCCTTGAATTGTTGTTATTGTTCTTGTTTTCTGTGCTTGTTTTTTTTCTTTTTTTTTTCTTCTTAAAGGGTGTCTGTGTTGTGCTGAAAGCCCTAGTTTGGGGTGAGTATATGTTTTGTTGGCCTGTGGAGATCCTCATGTGGAGAAACATCATGTCTTGTCTACAAATATTTCACTTGACAAGGCCGTTTTGGCAGACTGTGCATCAATCTTCAAGTGTCAACAAAGATAAAATCCGAATGAAAATGGCCCGCTGCGCTTCAGCTGATTTGACACATGTAAAAACAAAAACGCGTACCTTCTTCCCAATCTGACACTTTGGGTGTTTGTGTCTGAACTCCACCAAGCGCGTCATACCTGCCATGCGCAGACAAGCGCAGCTGGAACAAGAAATGGAGCACAGGGCTGCGTTTTTCACCTGCAATGGCCAATTTGGCTCCATCTTGCTACCACAGCAGTTTGTTGGCAGAGGTTGCCGTCAATGTGAACCGAAAAGTGCCCGAAGGCCTTGTTGACAGGATGATTTCGAGCCACTGAACTGCGTCGGCCATGTCATCTGTCGGCACCGTCAAGCTGCTTTCTGAGAGAAAAGTAAATAATTGCGTGTTTCTGTGCGCGTGTTTGGTGGATTGCCGCTGAAGTTGCCCGGCTTGGTCATTTTCCACGCACCAATTTGTACGGATTGCTTCTGGGCTCTTGTAAAATGAGTTCGCTCAGCTGGTTTCTTACATGACAAGTTTTGCTTGTGGCCGAGTTGGAGAAATTCAAACACTAAGTGCGGCCTGTTTGTAGAGACAACTTGCTTTCCTCGGACCGTTGACCTTGAAAGGCAGTTTGGATATGGCAGCTGCTGGCAGTGGTGTGGGAAATAGTGTGTGTGCGCGCGCATGTGGAGCAAGGTTGAGATGGTTTTGACAAGCACAGAGGACCGAAAAGGGATATATTGGACAGAGGATGTTGTCCAATATACAACATGGAGCTGCCAGGTAAGAGGAAAACAGAAAACGTTGATGGATGTAGTTAAGGATAACATGCGGGCGGTGGGTGTTTCAGTAAATGATTGGAACAGAGGTGGAGAATGATGACCTGCTGTGATGACCATGGAGGGGAGGAGAAAGAGGACTATGGTTTTACAGATTGCTGAATCAGGTTTCCCTTTGGACAATATTTTCAAGATTTCAAATTCAAAATATGGACAATGTTTGCATATTACCCCGTTAGCTATGTAGGAACACTGACTATATAGAATACGCTTTGATTAAACATTTGGCTCGGCTATAAAAATGAAGATCTCCAAACAGTGAAGTTATTACACATTGATATTAATTTTGCTCCTATACTGCCATTGTTAATCTTATTCAAAAGAACTTTTGGGTGATGTCATGTCGATTTGTCTCAATCCAAGCAATGAAAACACAAGTCATCAGACCTCGTTTCCCAGAGTGTGATTTGTGTAACGGGTGTGGAATGAACTCTATTGCCGCACAAATGAAAAAGGTTTCTTGGAATAAGTCTTTATTTAGCAGGTTTAAAGCTGAAACACAATCTACCAGAAGATGCAACTGAGCAGGTGAGTATGGCTGGATTCAGTCCCAGGTCTCCGGTGTGCCAGGCAAGCACGTTACCACAGGACAATGGGATAGGCGGGGATGCAGTGGACTCTTGAGCAGGCGTTCAACAATTCAACAATTGTTGAACAGTTCTTAGCTGGCTCAACGAGTGGGGGATAAAGACGCTGGACCATGGGGAGGACAGGGAGTGTGTGGGGGACTTGTGAGCAGATAATGGTCCAAAAGTTCACAACTGGCTCAACAAGCATGGAGGATGTGAATAAACACAAAACTCACTGTTGATTGAAGTCTTGCTGGACAGAGGTGCAGATGAGGGAAGGGTGTAGATACGGACCTTGAGACGGAGTTGGCGAGGCCGATGGCCCCAGAGGAGGTGAGCTGGCGAGGGCGGTGAGGGGGTCTTATACTGAATAGTAACAGGCAGAGAGCCAACCAGCCACAGGCAGACGAGGAACAGAAGGCAGGCAGGCAGACAAAACTCATAGTCGGGGACAGAGGGCTGGTCGATCTTTTTGGGCTGAGATGGGAAGCAATGGTCGGAGGCAGGTCAGTTTGATAACAGGTAAGCAGGACGGAAGAAGTGCTGGAGAGTCAGGCATGAGAGCTACGACAATCTGGCAACGAGCGAATGGAGCGAGCTTCATATACACCGGCTTGATAGGAGATGGTGGGCAGGTGACAGCGGCAGGTGGAAGCAGTTGAGCTTGATGAGGGGTGTGGCTGAGCAGCAAAACAGGAGAGGAGCAGAGTGGACTATGACAATTTGAAGATCCTTTTTTTTTTTATAGCTGGAGTATATGTTTGGCCAACAAGGTTTGGTGATCCAACTACCTCAATTTCCCTTTATTATTCAGATAATGTTTGTGGGTCGGCAGTTCTATGTCGGGTTGTTCTTAAAAAAAAATTCAACCCTTACCTCTCATGACAAGGTAGCACTCAGACTCAGCCAGTAGATCAGAGTGTTTATTATATTTTGTCGCTGCAAAATGTCCCTGCAAAGTTTTGCAAAGCCATTAAGAGTATTAAAGCCTGATACATACGGATGAGTCAGATATTTCCCCCCTCTCGCAGTTTTGTCCATTGCTGGTCCTCGGATTTAACATGCCACGGACTCTGTGTTCAAAGGTGAACAGAAAATACATTTGTTTGGAAAAGAAACCAAAAAATCCCAAACATGTCACAGTTCAAGTTGTGTTATCAGCGATATGCACAGCTGTTACACGGCCAGCTAACCACCGCTCATTAGTTTTAATTATCTGCACCTTCTCAGTCGATTTGTACTGGCCCCCCCCTCTGCATGTTAAATGCATTCGAGCGATATTAGTGTCAGACTACACGTCTTGCTGTGAGTGAATATGTTAGGTGTCAATACTGGAGTACAATGACTCCTTGCTGTAACTTCACACTTTTATGGTTTTATGGTTATAGTCCACATACAGAATCTGCTCAAACATTTTACAGTGTTTGAATTCTTTAAGTCGTATTTCTTTATAATTTATTTTCATAAACAATGGCAGACAATGATTTGAGATTGTCCTTTGAGAATAGTAGATCACGTTTTTTTCTTTTTACTGCTATTACTACTACTACTATTTTACGACTATTATTTCTGATGCGCCAGTTTCCAGCCACCTGTTAGTTCACTTTCATTTCAGCCTTTTCACACCAAGATATACTACCCTATTTTCTTAACCAGGATGGAATCGTAAAGCATTAGCACAACTATTTGTGTATCGCCTAAAGAAACATTCATCAGGTTTCCCTTCTTTTTTTGTTTGCTTTCTTTTTTTTATCCCAGCACCTGACACCTGACTTTGCCAATCTGACTGCATAAAGCAAGATGGTGGCACGCACGGAAGCAGCGGCTGGGCTGTCTTTGTTCCAGTGTTTGTAAATGCGTTGTTAATATACGTTTTATTTATACTCACCAACCCCTCATTCTGCTAGAGAGGCCACGGAGGCAGCCCTCTGAACCACCGCTCCCCAACATCATCCTCACCAATGCCATATCTCTTGTTGATGAACTGAGGCTACAGCTGCATTCTGCTGCTTTCCCATATACAGTATACCCCTTTGAATGCGCCGGAACTCAGCACCCATCATATCTCTTTACATAATGTGAATTGTTGTAATGACAATAAAAATTCCTGATTCCTGATAAATCCTCTTAAGGTTTATTGTACTGTATGTTTGTATGTATATGTCTGTATATAGGTGCACTTACTCTATCTTATGTATGCATAAAAGGTACATCATATAAAACATCATCACGTCTGGTGCAAAAAATACAAATACTGCAATCACCCATGTTCTTATAGACTGATCTTGGGTGTGTCTGATCAACAGCAGCAGATAAGTCTGCAAAAGTTGTTACATCACAATATTTAATGCATTTGTGTGTGATTCATGCATCACAAATCATTCACAACATTGAAGACCCCCACGCATGATCATTTATGTGGTGGAAAACGTCACAGCTGTCAGATCTGCTCTGGAGTTGTGATCAACAAGGCTGCGAACAGACCAGGGGTCAGCTCAATAGATTTCTGATGAGGAGGACTGGAAAATGGTCCAATAAGTTAAAATGTCATAAAACACTGCAAAAACTGTGAAGTCAGGTCAGGTTTTGCTTTAATAGACTAGAAAGGAACGGGTCTGAAGGGACAGAAAGCATTGAAGTGTGTGCTGTGGGCTTGGGCACAAGAAAATGCTACTGACTGCTTATTGCAGGAGGCAGTGAAACATCTGGCATAGAGCAAAGCCAAGTTTTTGCCCTGCCTGTGCACAAAGGTGGAAACCTTGCATGACACAAAATCCTTTTGTAAGGCAGCTTCAAGGAAAGTAGCTTTAGTATGAAGCCGGGACCAGTGACGTTCTCTCTAACCCTTAAGATATGGCAGGGCTGCATTAAAGCAGGAATCTTTTCCTCTTTTCCTGCCATCTGTGGATTCACATCTGTATAGGCAGCAATCATATAATCAAATTAAACCAAAGAAGCACAAGACGTTGTAATGATTTCAAAACAGCTGGAAATTTACGGTGATGCATACGTATGTGTCTGCATTGCCAACAATAAATGACTGAGCACAATGTTCCTTTTAAAACAAAGTAATCCTGTACATCAATTCATTAATTTTACTGACAATTTGTGCAGCGTAAACGGAATATCAACTGGCAAAATTAGGATATGATTTGGAGTACCATGATAGTTACTGTGTGACTAATCCCAATGAAGATTTTTGCAGAGGGACTCAAACAAATGACAATTTCAACCTGTTTTTCTCTGCTTTGCTTCACTTATCATTGCGAAAACCTTGGTCAATTCTTTTGCAAAATTTGCTGCTGCAGGGAGAGGTGACACACAGCGGGAGTGAATTTGTCTTATCTTCAATAGCTTCTGAACACATGGCGTGTGAGTACAGATTGGAGAGCACAGCAGAGATGGAGTGTTATAGATTGAAGTGCAGGAAGAATGTGCAGCAAAAGTATTTATGATTCAGATTCTGATCCTGACTCCTTCCATCCATCCATCCATCCACCAATTACTAGTAATTTACTGTTACTTTCCAATTAACAAGACCTAGATTATTCTAATTAGGGTAAAGAAGATAAGGTAAAAAGAAGAGCCTGTTTACTTGCACACCAAAGTTCATTATCTGATAACTTGATTTATGCAAGATGATTATTCAAGTTTACATGTAAACCATGTGATTTGATATGATGTTCAAATGACTGAAAACTACTTTTTACAAACTGGATTTACTCTCCTGCATTTAACTCCAATATTCTGTTGTTTTAGCAGATGTACACCAGGTAATTTGATTTTATTAATCCTATTTCTGACAGTATTCTCTGAGGAGGCATATGATTCACTTTGCAAGGAGTTGACTTGGTAATCAGGGGGTGGGTGGTTCAAATCCGTCGAGGACCAACAAGAGAACCAGTGAGGCACCAAACCTCAATATCCCAAGGCATTGAACTTGGCTGCACACTTCTGCGAGTGCATGGACATGATTAGTGTACATAAGCATGGACTGTAAAAAAACTCACACAAAAACAAAACGTGCACCTGTAGGTCAAAAGCAAATGAAAAATGTCATCTATGTGTGTGTATTTCAGCATATGAAAAAATATATGCATGTTTTGACTGTTGGCACTTAATCTCTTCTCTTGTTCTTCATAAGTCACCAAGTTCAGAAATCCCTGAGTCAACTGGGACATGTAAACAAGTTTCCATTTTCACATTACTGAAGTGCATGTGAATGCATCAAATGCGATGATTACAATGTTCTGAGTACAGTAATCCCTCCCTATATTGCGGTTCAGCGAACGTGGTCTCAGTACATTGCAAATTTTCATGAATATTCAACATAAAGCTAAACTGCAGTTTCCTCTGTACAATGCTCGTGTCTGTGGCCAATCAAAATTTTGATGATTTAGCAAAATTGGATCTCTTGGTAAAAAAGCATTCTCTAGCCCTAAAAAGTAATTCAATTATGATTAGAAATAGAAATGCGTACAGTAATGTACTCAAGATAATTACTGAGAAATACAAGAGACAGTACCAGCGATATAAATTTTAGCATCCCACTTAGTACAATTCACTCTCTGCGCACGAATTTGCAGCATCTTTCACTATGTTGTGTGGTGTTATTTTGGCTTTTGGCGTTAAATTGTAACATCACTGAGACCCCTACGGCGTTGCCCAAATGTCCCACAACTAAACCCTCTGATGGCGACTCCAAGTGCTAGAGGAATACGCTTACTCCACTTTGCGGATTTTCACCTGTTTTGGGTGACTCTGGAGCAACATAGGTGAGGGATTACTGTATTTCCAGGTATTGTAATTTCTGGGTTGTGTTAACGGATTCAAAAACACTGCACCAAGCTCTTTGCTCCCCTTCAGAGGAGGCTTGATCCCATCAGTGGTCGGCCACTCTAAATCGCTCAGCTTGATCTGTAGTTGAGCACCCTGCCACAGAATCCCAAGGAGTTAAAAGATCATTTGCCCTGAGGAGTTGAGTCCTCAAGTGTTATTTCAGGGACGTTCGGATTTCAGCCAACAGTCCTCACAGTTACAAATGTGCAAACCATCCTAACCTTCGACCGCAACCTCCTGCTTCAGTTTTGGGGTCAGCTTGGGCCAAGTGCACAAGCCCAGCTGATAGAGCAGCTGCTCGACACACAAGCAAACACAAACCATAAATCATCCCTGTGATTGAATTGTTGATTTGTTGATCTGCACCTCGGCCTCGCAGGAAGTGAGTGTAAACTGGAGCTGCGCGTTCACTTAAGATTGGTCCCACTTGCAGATAAATCACGGTCTCAGCTCTACCGAGCAGATGGCGAGCGTCACATACGGCAGCGGGTGGGTGAAGCCATTTGCTGATGTCAGCAATGTGATTGCAGCGACGGGTGGTGGTAGAGAAGTAACGATACGGACATAGTCATGTCCGCATGGCTGAAATTAATTTTGTCCGTGTCGGTTTGAACGCTCAGAGATTTGGTGATTATTAGATCTGTAGATATGCGACTCATTCAGACCAGCGTACAGTCCTCATGAGTAATAATCTTCCCAATTTCTCCATCTAAGCACACTCAGCGTGTGTGTGTTTGTGAGGCAGAGGGCTATCTCATATGACAGCAGGCCCTGCCCCCTGCCATTTGTAAGAAACATTTATGAAGAACTATTCGGGACTTGACAAGCCCAGATCTTTCAGGCTGTTTAATGTTGAATGAATAAACACTTCATCCTGCATTCATAGCCAAAACATCCAGCCATCACCGAGGAAAGAAAATAAATCAGAAATAGATAAAATACACCAAGTGGATAAACAACCAAATAATTGACGCACACTAAAAACATAAAGAAAGAAGAGTGTGCACAAGAATTCTCTGCTATTGATATTCTGACAAGATTGCAACTCTCAGAATTCAATAAACTCAACTCTCTCGCAGCCATGAGGCGACGAGAGAGATGATTGAAGACGCGAAGCGAAGCATCAAAGCAAGACACTCCAAAGGTGTGACCTGACTCATTTTATTAATCACGTGGGGCTGAGCGTGGATGCGGGAGATAAGCAGATGTGCCAGAGGGACACGTCTTGAAGTACACCAGAAGGACAGCGGTCTTCAGGTGAGGCTGGATGGAGAATGTGGAGAATGTGGAGTGTGGAGGCTGAAAATCAAAACAGTAATGTCGTGATATCATACAGTCAAAGCCACTGCATTTTGTTTATAACACACCACTGTTTTCACTTTGCTGTAAGTGATTAGAGAGTGACTGACCTGTGATTGTGTTGAATCTGTTTTAGATTACAGTTTGTAGATCAAAGAATCATAGAGTGCATATCTATGTACCTGTTTATGTTCTGTAGGTCACAATGGACAAAATCAAGACATGCTTAATGCGGTCATTCATGATATGATATGATATGATCCTCGCCCTGCCAAAAACTAACAAGACATGAGTGAAATTAGTTGAGACATGATTAACCAGTGTCGATGCCATTGCTCATCTGGTGGTGGTCCTTCTTTTGGTTTTTTTCCCTTCTTTTTTTTCCCCTTCATTAATCCTAGCTTGCACAGGACACGCTCTCATCATTGGTGGATGTAGTCATCACCACAGCTGTTTGGAGGATACACCAAACGGAAAACGAACATCTCGTCTCATCACTTTTGAATCTAGAGAAAAGATGCAGCTCTGGGGAATACTGATGATTTGGGACACAAGATACAAGATACAGCATATGCAGTAACACGAGAGTGGCAGTGCAAGTGGAATGTGCAAATCAAGTACATTGTGAAAAACGACAAAACGAAACGGCTACCTGATGGGCACCGAGTAGTACAAAGTGCTATTTGGACCTGTTTGGTACAAACTTCCCAAATGGCACAGATCGCTTTATAGTAATGAATAGAAATGGCAGTGTGAAAAGACTGCCCAATTGTAATTGTGCCCACATTTTTTTGGTGTGTGTGTGTGTGTGTGTGTGTGTGTTGTGTGTGTGTGTGTGTACCCTTTTTGTTCCTGTCTGTGCATGTCATGTGTGTACGTCTAAATGGCGTATGTGTTATGGGATGGGGTCCCTTGGTCCATGGACAGAAACTCCATTTCAGTCTGTCTGTTTTAGCTGCAAACTTGCAGAGGTGCTAGCCAGACTGCAGCAGTTGACAAGGTCCATTGTTGGGGTGACGACTCCTTCATGATCTTACAGACTCTAGTTCTACTCCTCCTGGTGTGTATTTCCTGCACGGAGGAGAGTGGCGTGCTGGTGGTACACTCAGCTCTCTGCAGTGCCTTCCTATCCTGACCAGCACTGCTGCCAAACCCTGCCATGATGCTTTCTGTCAGGATACTTTCTACTGCTCCAGAGTAGAAGCCACTTAGATTACAGGTTTGAAAGCCATTCACACACACACACACACACACACACACACACACACACACACACACACACACACACACACACACACACACACACACACACA
>OMPJ01041451.1:0-16588 GCA_900312935.1 Carapus acus
TGGCAGACTTTTTGACAAAAAGTTGATCATATTTCAAACAGCTTTTCCTCACCACTTTACACAGCTCGGGGGAGAGGGCAACCACACACACACACACACACACACACAATATGATATGCTAATGTGGAGTGAAACTAATGTTACCACGCCGGGTTTGATTTGAGCTGAAAAGGAGTAATTTCTCTCCTCTGGGTGGCCACAGAGCTGCGGCTGTGTGCACACGTTGGCTTTGTAATTACTTTGTGCCGACGGGGGCACCTGAGCTGTGCGAGCGTGTGAGTGTGCGAGCGCCGTGGCAGCGCTCCCCGCGCTCCGCTTTGGCTTTTTTACGCCACAGCGACACAGACGCTCAGCGGGAGAACGTGAGAAACAGAGGCTGCGCGTTGGCAGCCGACGCCCCTCTGCACTCACTCAGAGAGAAAGACAATAGCAACATTAGCATGCTGTTTGCGGTCAAACGTGATGGACGCTGAACATGAGCTGGTTTGGCAGAAGGGGGCGCTGCGGCAACAACGCAAACCCTGCGAACATTACAGGAGCACAGGAGTCGCACCTTCTCAAAGGCTCATGGGAGCGTCGCTAAGTGACATTTAACACATTGACCTTGTGCGATGTGATGCTAGCACAGATGTGGACACGTCTGTTAGCAAGCTACGGAGGCTACGTGGGCAAATGGAGATAAAGAGGTGGGGGCATGGTTGGAGGATGGAGGGATGAGATGAGGGGATCTCCAGCCCTCCTCCCTCATCTGTGCTCTGCGTTATCACGCCAAGTTTTTCTCAAATATGGCGTTAAATCTCAGACTCAACATAGCAAACAGAGACGTGCAACTTATCTGCCCGAGAGGCCGCAATTATCCCCCGCTGTCGCGGAGGCTGAGTAGCTGTCACGCAGCCTTGACGCTGCGCCTGAAGAGACACAGGACGGCGGCGCGGAGTCGACTTAAACAATGGCAGCGCCTCGCGTGAGACTTTGCCTTGATTAAAATGCAACGTTGCCGACGACGGCTCTCATTTATCAACCTGCTCCGGAACGACTGCTGCTCGGCCGCCTTGGTGAAGTCGCACCTTGAACTGACCGCTTGCCGCCGTGCCCTCACATAGTGAGCCGCCATGTGGACATTTTGCCCGGATATGGAAAAAAAAAAAAAAAAAAGATTTAATTACTTTTTCTGTGATCTTGACTGACAAATCAAACAATTCAGTGCTTACAAATAATTCAGTACCTGCCAAATAACGAGACATCAGTTTTCTTGTCTTTCTTGCCACATCAGCATAACAGTGGTGCTCGATAACAGCGCTCCTGGGCCACATACAATGATGTAGAGGGCCGCATCTGGCCCGTGGGCCTCAACTCTGGCACCTGTGGTATATTGAGACAGTCACTCAAGCTCTCGCGGGCCACATAAGATGATGCCGCGGGCCGCATTTGGCCCACGAGCCTTGAGTTTGATGCGGTGTAATATATGTGGTGTGTAGCACGCCAACAACACAACCTTCTCTGAGACACACACACACGCATCTGCGCGCGCACACACGCTCACAAACACACTCATAGCGTCACTCAATCCTGCTAAGTAATGATTCACACTGAAACCAAAGTTTTCTTTAACAAACTTTAAGTACTTTTTGCTTCAGCCTGATGTAAAATACTGTTGTGAGACTACACAAAACTTTGCAGCTTAATGAGCACATTTCTCTGCGAGCTGAGGAAACATAGTTTACGGAATAAATGGAACATCTGCTGATATCTGCCGCGCTCATTCCTCCCGTCTCTGTTTGTTTTCCTGCTCATATGTGGTGTTTGCAGAGACGTGTCAGCTACTCCGTCGGTGCTCCCAAAAACATTCAAACCTGAGCTAAACTGGGGAAAGAAACGGAATCGAACCCACACACTCAAACACACACCCACGCAGACACGCACACACACTGCACACCGGCAACAGCAAACCCAAGACAGAATAGTCAGAGTGATTATTGACATAATGTGGAATAGTGACAGAATTAATTCGACAGAATCAAGCCTGTGGGCACAAAAAAGCCGGAATAATTAAAAGTCTGCAACTGTTGTTCAAGCACGACTCATTTAACACAAGATTGTGTGTGTGTGAGCACATTCCTGCATGGCCTACAGACACAGCCGGAATCCAATATGGCGTCGCATTATGAGAAAACACTCACAGTAACGGAATCAACAAATATATTTGGGGTTTTGCAACAATAATATAGACATTATTTGTGTAACCTTACCTTGTCAATATGACTATATGTCAACTTGTGTATTTGGGTCCAGGCCTCCAGCGGCTGTGCTGTAAGTGGAAATAAGAGACAAAAGGAAAAAAGGGGGAAAAACGGCAAAGAATAGGATCTGGTGGGAGGAAAAGTTGTGTAGCAAGTGAAGAAGTGGCGGCAAAGTCTCCAGATTCTTTCTGCATGCAACAGTTTCCATCAGCCGGTATTTAAATAGCACAAAGAAACAATAGCACGCGAGCCATCCATGGCGCATCGGAGGCCCGGCGAAAGATTGATGTGGCGTCAAATAGAGCCTTCACTTTTATTTGCGGGGAGGCGTCGCTCAATCGATTCACCCCGAGCCATTTTGAAGATCATTTGCATTCGACTGTCTCGATCATCCTTCTTATCAGGTGGAGAGAAAAGAAAAAAAAAAAAAAAATCCATGGGCTGCGTCAGAGAGGGCTTGTCGAGCGTGCGGCGAGGTGATGACGGATTGGCTCGATCACACTCTATTACCATCTTAAGGCGAAGTGATTCGACTTTGCATGGGGCAAAGGCGCCGACACGCTCGGCTCCTTATTGGATTTCCTATGATAATGCCGTAAAATGTCATCAGCGGCGACCGAGAGGCATCGATCACGCGCCAGCCGCCGTCATCGCTAATGGCAATTTATTTGTGCCTGTGTACATTTATCCGTCCGGCTGGTGTGTTTGCGCGCAGAGTTGTAATGCGGAAGAATGAGCTCCGTCGTAGAGGTTATGGAGGTACGGAGGAGGAGGGAGGACACGCTCGCTGTCCTCTGGGTGGCGACTTGTTCGGCTTGTCCTCGCTGAAGCCTTGGGACAAACTACCGGGTGCGTGTAGAAAGATGGTTTGTTTAGTGATGTTCTTTCCCGTGGTATCCATCATGGGAGTGTCGGAGTTGATGGGTGAGGCGGATGATTGTCCTATGAAAAGCTGATTGAAGACAGTTGATCCTTTTTTGGTTGACTTGAAGGTTCTGCTTGAATAGCAGCCGGTTTCATCTCCTCCACAAACATCAGAGTGGTGCTGTTGGATGGATGGATGGATGGATGAAGCCATGATGGAGCTCGGAGAGGAGAAGTTTGAGGGTTTAGCGAATACTGTCCACTCGCGTCTGAGAAGTTCCTCTGCAGAGGTTCTGATCATTGATGGGGCTCTTTCAAAGATGTCCGTTGGAGATGTTGAGCCAGGCTTGGAGAGGCAAATGTTGCACCGTGCTAGCATTGCTGAGATGTTGGCGGTGTTTTGCTCCAGAAGAGGAGCTCAGCCCACCAGTGAGGCAACAAGTGGCAGTGTTTTTGTGTTTTCGAGCTGAAGGAAGGGATGAGATGGGAATGCGTAGACGACAGAGCTTGGATCACGGCGTCTTCAGATGTTCCCAAACTGTAGCTGTTTGGAGAACTCTATTAAGAAGTGATTTATCTGCTTTAAGCATAGAGTCGACAATAGACGTTTGCAGCGATTGTTTTGGTCGGCGCGATCCAAAACTGCTTTGACGGTTGGAAAACTGCCTCCGTGGCAAACAGAATGAAAGGGAAATACACGACAGTAACCATCCAAATCCATTTTCAAATATTGACTGATGTTTATTCATATTAAATTAAAAATATAGTCGATAGATTCACGTAACAAAACAGGGAATATTGAAATATTGTCATCCGGAAATGTGCCAATTACTCAAAGTGTGATTGTGATGTCCAACAAGATGGCGTGTTATAAAAATCCCAAACTTTCTGACTTTCAGGGGACAAACAGGACTATCATCAACATCAAGTCCATGACGGAGAATTTATTACTGTCAGCTCAATGTAAAAATGATCTTTTAAATGGATGCAGTGATTCATTTGTTCAGTTATTTTGAAGTTTTCCCATTTGGCCATTTCCCCGCAGTGTAATACATCAGGCCTCGCCGCATCGTGACAAGCATCAAAAATTAGAACAAATCAACATTTTTACAGATTTTAGTCCTTCCTGTCGCTATATTTACATTTGTTCATTGGGGACATACATTAATCCGAAGTGCCTTAAACGAAATTCAATGTTTGGAGGGTGATATTGAAAAGACTTAAAAGCAAATGCTCATATGAAATATGTTTGTTATGGCCATGACTTCACAGAGCAACACAAGTAGCCAGCACAATTGTGTACGACAGCAGAACCAGAGTTTCCATGACAAAATATATGAACAAAGACTTTTATGGATATAATCACCACAATCCAGCGCTGACCAAATGACTGAGCCATTTAAATCTCAGTTAAGTCAAAGTTAATGTAGACAGCTGCGAGTCTATTCGCACAAGTTAATTATGACGAGTTAAAGGTTTAGTCCAGAAACAAGGAAATATGTTTCCATTTCATTTCACCACTGAATTTCCCGTAATTGCCAAAAGGAGTTGTTGCTGTCAGGGAAACAGTGATTGAGGTCAGTGCAAATGTAAAATATAAATAAGCAAAGACAATATAACGCGTTGTAAAACCTCAAACCTGTGTATAGACATTTTATGGATAAATAACACATGTTACACTCTCAGTATGAGGAGGGAAAAAGGGCGGGAAGTCATTAATATAGCAACTGCATTTCTATTAAGTACAAAATCTTGGACAGGGAAAAAAAATCAAATGAGGAATGAATGATAGAGAGCAAAGTGTGTGTAATTGTGTGTGTGAGTGGGGGGGGGTAAGGAGGGATGTTGGAGAGTGAGTGAGGGGCTCAAGTCACCGAAAATCACTCAAGGGGATTAAAACAACATCAACCCAGCAGGGTTGAAAACACAACCACAGGGAAAACAATGGGATCGTGTGTGTGTGTGTGTGTGTGTGCGCGTGCGTGTGTTTGTATGGGTGCTGTGGCTCGTCGGTGGATGACAACAAACCCTGTGGGCAATTCACTCACCAAATTACATCTACAAAATATATATGTGTGTATATATATTTATGTACATAGAGAAATAATATTTCACCCGAAGTAAACATACAAGAAAACCACCAAAATGCAGCGACACAAAGGAGCAGGAGGTAAGAAAACCAAGAAAAATAACCCAAACAAAACAAAATCAACAGCTGCTGGCTGGAAAGAGGCATCATTGTCCTTTTTACAGATATTCTGTCCCACCTGTCTGCGACCTATAAAAATACTTTCCCTTTTTGTTGTTAATGGTAAAACCTTGGGGAACAGCCTTTTACGTGAAGGTCTTGTTTACTCGGTTAAAAGACCCCTTGACTCCATGATAGCTTCACTGTAATGTTTATACATACTGTAGTAAACTGTGCTTACTCAACCAATATTACCCATCCCGCACGTTATGTGGTGGATACACACACACACACACACGTAAACACACACACACACACACAAGAACTAGTGAGAAATATTTTTTCAGCGTGAAGAAAGTGAGGATCAATATCGTCCTTCCATTTTCATTTCCGTCTGTCAAACTATTGCGTATCAATAACCCACCAAACAATACTTAAGAATGTTTGAGCAAAACAACAATTCCATATAAACCACGCTCAGATTGCGTTAACTTCCACGAAGAGATTTGGAAAACGTCCCCCATTGCAGCAACTGTCAAAGCAAAGACAAACAGAAGTGGCACCACGAAGAACATTCATTGCTTTTAAGTTGAGAACGGCCATAAGACGACGGATGGAGCCTTCGGGTTGCGTCGGAAAGAGCGGAAATATTGCACACGTGTAGAACAGATGGTATTTGTTTGCAAATACATTGCACTTCATAATCATACTTAAACAAAAGGACCAATAGATAGGCGACTGCTGGCGACAGATCCTCTCCAATGTCTCGACTCTCGCCTTGCGGATGTGAACATATGGCTCACATCATGAGTTTTCCTTCACAAAGACTCTCAGGCCTGTGCCTGTGTCCGCCCCGGGTGCAGCTGTTTTGCCGCCGACACAGTGTTTGCTACATACGTTTCTCTGAGGAGTGAGACACAAAAAAAAACGTGAAGAGAAAAAAAAAGGAAATAAAAAAACTGGGAATCAATCAGCGGTGGTCTCCTCTGCCAGTTACAGTGCGCTTACAGCTCCAATCCCGGAAGCTTTTGCAACATTGATGCATTGGTCGGCTAACATTTCTGGAATGCTAATACCCCAGTTTTGACCCTGCTGTGGGATTGCAACCTATTGCCTTTGTCGTTCAGGGGCTCTCTGCTCTCCAGCCTGCTGAGATGTTGGGTATCGTGATTTCCCCACAGTACAGTGAGGGGCTGTGGTGGAGGAATTAGTATTCCAAAAGCCAAAAGCCCCTTGTGGCGCTTGCTAACCGAGATAACGCCAGGAAGTTTCTTCCTACCGAAGATTGGATACATTTTTCCGTGGAGATCAATTACGAAACCTTTCAGCGAGTCCCTATCGCTGCCGTTGTGGTGGAAACACGAGGTTGTGCACTGTTCTATTGCCACTACCCAGAATTCCTCACAAAGGGCCTTGAGAAGTGACTTTCAGAACTGATATTTTGGTCGGAGGGTACCTTGATGGCTAACATTAGCCATGTTTATTTGTACGTCCTCCAGGACAAATGACCAAATTAAGATTTTTCACCTGCTGTATTTATCAGGTGTTATTCTGGTGGCCCGTTTCCACATGAGTCATTCCAACACAACGATCTAGCTCCACTCACCACTAACACACACCTCATACACACTGATTTTTATATTTCTGAGCCTGCAGTATATCAATGTACAGGCTAATACGGGAAGAAAATACAGAGAGTTTTTTTCCCAGTCTTGCCCTACAAAATACGAGAATGGTCGCCAATATGCAGAGGTCTTTTAGTAGTAGTACAGTACTCATTGTGTGAGTGTTGGAATTTGGTGGTGGGTGCACATTTGCTGTGCAGCAGTGGAACGCTGCGCATGCGACGATTGGTCCCATTAGCATTACGCTCTGATTGTTTGATTAGGACTTATTGGTATTTGTCTGCCTCTGATCTGATTTCACTAATTTGAGCACCCAGACTGCTTGCGTGGAGACCATATGCATGTACGAACATATGCAGGGCTCAGGCTGGAGGAAAAACATCAGATTAGTGAATTAATGGCGCATGTTTACACGGTTAAACCGCCTCTTACATCTGTGCAGGCTAGCCTGTCGGTGACTCACACGCTGCTGCGCTGGTTGTACTTGTATTTCATCAGGCTTGGTGTCCCTCCATAATGCAGGGACTTGGGGGCCGCGGCTGGAGCTGAAGTGGATAATAACTATTTGCCATAAAACCTGAGAAGGGAACATAAACACACGAAGTGGGGGGAAGAAATCTGGGTTTGGTCTTGCCTCTAAATCCTCAGCACTCCTGCAAGTGTCAGACAAGAGGCACAAAGTTGTGTTAGAGTTGTTGTGCGTGAGTGCGACATACGTAGGCAATTGGTCGGTCTTCACCCTTTGTGTCGGCGTCCATTGTTGCTATTGTCGTTCTAATGATTATGTCGAGCTGCTTCCTTCTGTGTGATGGAAACTTTTGGCTGTTGTAAATTATAATGGCAAGGTGACGAGAGAATGATCATTGCAAGGAGAATAACAGTAACGTCAGCTGGCTGCGGCGGAGTATTAAATGTTGATAAATAAAAAAATCCAAGCCTAAAATAGGCTACAAAGTCCATCTGCGAGTGCTGTCTGTCACTGTGGCATCTGGCAGTATGAGTGTGAGTATAGAAAGCTAGTGTCAGTCATAACTCGTAACAGCTTAGCGTTAAACGGCTAAAAGGTGTCCGGAAAAAACAAACAGAATCAAACTAAAATGGAGGAGAGTTTGGACACATTCTCTGCCCCCAGAACCGATACAACCTGAAGTTCAAGACAAGTTACCCAAGGACAGATAAATGGAAAATGCCATTGTTTTGCAAGCAAAACCTTGCAGTCATGTGGATAAAGTTAGATTTTCTTTTTTGACATAGAATAATATAAGTACAGCGTGGGGAAAACAAAGGTGTTTGCCCCTGTCTATCACAAATCTGCTAACATCGAACCAGCAGTAGTCCGCAGAGCCCCATGCCCAGACTACGCCTCTCTGCTAATGCCGAGTATTTGACTTATTTACAGATCTGCTGTCTCATAGCTGGTAGTCTGCCTTTTATTCTGTCCTTCACTGCTGCCAGCAACAAATCCAGTGTTTGACGCGGTCAGTAGGTCAATAAATCCCTGATACCTTACAAACAGAGCTGCTACTCTAGCGTCACAAATCCAAGGTCTCGCTCATTCCCTCCATCATATTCTCCTGAACAGTTTGTCCATCGGCAACCAATTGATCCTTTGAAGCATGTTGTCAAGAAGTCCAGTTACCATCGTTTCTGTTATGGACGCTGCCTACAGCAACGCTCAGATGTCGATGCTGAACTCACAACCTCTCCAATGGTTCAAATAATGCAGAAGGAGAGAGATGAACAGAACGCACAGGGCGGCAGGGCCTCTTCCAATTGATTCAACCTTATGAGTCCAACACTTGTTATGCAAGTAGGATACAGTCCACTGGGGGCACTGTACAGAAGGAGTCCGCCACGCTGCGGCGACTTTACAATGATTTACCCTCCAGCTGACTCTTGCTTAGCGCTGCACCACGGACTGCCACTCCTTTCTCTCGGTGCAAGGTCACCTGAACTTCATCCCCGGCAAATAAGTTCGACTGGTGGCAGCTTTATCTGCTCTGCATTCATTTGTCAAAACTGAATTAGCACGTGGGTCTTATTTGTGTGCGAAGGGGTTGGGAGGTAAAACCAGGCATGTGATGTTGAGGGTAGATGATGCACCATGTTCTAGGGATGTAAAAATTCCTTCATTGCTGAAACCAGAGGCCTGTAGCCTTGAGAGACACATCCAGGGGAAATCAAGTGAGAGAGCATGTTGGATAGTAATCTAAATAATTAAAGGAACAGCAAGCATCTTTAATGTAAAACCATGGCAACAACCACCTCTTTGGGCGCATCTCACTGCATCTAAACCACATGGGTGAGACATTCTTCTCACCGCTGGGTGATGGTGCTGGCAAAACAGCACACGTGTCCAAAAAATACGTGTCCATGGAGATGTCCTTTTGTTTTGGGGCTCATGTCAAAATGGAGCTTAAAAACAGTTTTTTTTTTCAGTTTTTAGCGCGACCATCAGTGGGCGGAACTGTCGCTACCCCAAGATTGGACAGGAGCTCGGAGCGAGAATTAAATACTGAGAATCCCAGATGACGGAGGAATATGTTCAATGTTTAGGGCTGGTGTAAAGGGAATCAAGGAGAATCCACAAGTGAGAAATACTGCATGGGACTGTGAGGACAATCCTAGTTTTGTTCATCCCAACTGTTTCATCCCTCCGTTGTGCTACACAACAGTGTTCCTCTGTCTGTATGGGGGAGGCGGCAACACGTTGCCAGCTTTCATGGCAGCCTCGGACAAGTATTCCTGGTTTTCTGCCACCGCAGGTCGGATGCGGCCGTTCTGCCGGTAGAAGAAGCGTGTGCTGCAGTCCTGCAGGTATTCGGCGTTGTGTAGCGAGGCCTTGGGTGGGAGACTGTGCTGCCAGTATTCAGGATTGTCAAATGTGGCTTTCTTGCCTTTCTTATCAATCATGATGGTGCTGGTATTGGTGCCTGAGTGCAGAGCATGTCCTGAATGCCCAGCATGCAGGGTGTGCGATGGGTATGAGGGGTTGGGCAAATGGCCAGGGGGCAGAACGTACCCAGGGGAGGAGACGGTGTGTCCAGAGGTTGATGGGATGACCGTTTGGGACACAGATTGGGCGGCAGATGCGCCGGGGCCAGACGTGGTGATTCCCCCTGCCAATCCGTTTTTATCCCCGGCGTTAAGGAAGGTGTTAAGGTATAATGGCTCATTGACATACTCATCCTGTACCCGTGTGGACTGGCTTTTGGGCACAGCAGCGGCTCCAGCGCTGTGCAAAGTGTGGCAACCTGCGCCATCGACGATGGAGTGGGCGTCACCGTTCCTGCGACGTGTCACAAAGGGGTTTTCCTCCACTGGGTTGATGTAGTCTGCAGAGAGGTGATAGGAAAACGGAATATTGGTGGTCTAGTGACTGTGATACACTTAGGAATCTGGACACAGGGCAAAGTCAAAATGAATGAATATGTCCGATATTGGCTTTTTTGCCGATATGCGATGTGCCGATATTGTCATATATATCAGACGCAGCTTGATGAGGTGCGCCGGTAAACGCTTCGGAAACGGATAGGCACTATTTCGGTGTAACGCAAGCATTATTTTATCGGTTTTAAAGCAAAAAAAAAAAATCCGATACCGATATTACACTTTGATGCTAATATCGGGCAGATAATATCGGTGGGCCGATATTATCGGACATCTCTAATGAATACATTAAAAATGCATTGGACAGAAATGGTGGACTGGTCATGAGTTTATGAGCTACAATTCAACATCAAATACAAAACAGCACGTTTTTCTCTTACTTCTTCAACTCAACAATTTCAATGACATGTAGACCTGCGTCCTGCGTGGGACTTCCTGCTCCCACCTGTATTGTTCTTGTCTCTCATGGCAGTTACGTATCCATCCTGGTCCTTCTCTCCTTTAGCTCCTCGCTCTCCCCAACCGCCGGTCGGGTCAGCACTGTAGCGCTGTCCACTGCTGTCCTCAGCACCGCCACAACCTTGAGGGAAAAACCAGATACGAAGGAGGGAAGAAGCACATCAGCTTGTGTGCCATGGCTGACTGCTCAAGTGGAACGCCTCTCTGCACTGCACTGGCAACGGCTGAGCCTTCAGAGAGCTGTTGGCAGAAGGCCCGCTGCTGTAAAAGTCAAGGCAGAGGAATGGGACAATTGTTGATAATAAGGTCAAAGGTTGGAGTGGGGCCAAATGAGAGGGAAGGAAGAAAGGAGCGAGGAGGTGGGGCTGGCAGTCGATAAGGTCCAAATCTAGTCAGTGCGGGATTGAGAAAAGGGATTGTTGGTGGGGAATTGGTGAGATGGCTAACAAGGAATGGGCACGGAGCTGGTTGGCAGGGGACCAGGTAAACAACAGGCTGGCAGGCGATCAGGAAAGAAGCTAGCAGCTGGGAAATGAGGTAAAAATGACAGAAAAAGGGAAGCAGCAAGGAGACACATATACATGTGCATGCTAACTGCTTGGATGCAGGTACAGCTGATCACACTGGTGTTTGGTTAGCTAGCAAAAGGTAGACAGGTGAGAGAGAAAAGACTGACATCCATAACCAGGTTTAGTTTATGAATATACCTCCTCTGTTTTGTTCTCTACCTGCTGTCATAGGCCAGACCTTGAAGTGTATTTGCCTCTCCCTTATGATTTAGGCTTTTAGCGCAGTCCCTTTCAGGAAATTTGGAATTCACTCAGAGCCTCAATCCTCACACTTGTTATTTCTGCTCACCAGACCATTCTGGCGCTTTTTAGTTTCTTTATCCATTTTCAAGATGTGCCCTGTGTTGTTTCTCGGCCGAAACAAATATGGAGGACATGGGAGTGGAGGAGCTGCTGCTGTTCTGAGACGAGCAATGGCTGGAAAACAGCTTTTAACCTTTTGTTCTTTGTGAGGGGTGTCAGGTCTGAAATGCGATTAAAAGCTATGATTATGTTAAATTCTTTGATTTTAACACTCTTCTCTCATCCTCGCTTTTCTGAGTAGCAGTGGGCTGCTCAGTGAGGTGCTGATTCAGGTGTCCAGATTTTAGCTCAAGGTCAGTTTGAAAGCACAGCAGGGGTGGTGGTATGGGGGTGGGCGTTCTGAGTGAAAAGAGCATCCTCCTCATTTCTACACAACCGCTCTCCATCTTAAGTCATGCCGTACCCATCAGTTATCATACAACTCGCTGATATTTCTCACTTTCAAATGATGGAAACAGGCATGGAATCAGGACAGGGGCTACTAAACATTCAGGTTGAGGCCATGTTTGGAGCTGCTGAGTTCCCCCTTTGGCCCTACCTGGTCCTGCGGTCAGAGTTGAGCCAGCCGCTTGGGTTCCGGGCCTTGGAGAGACCTGCTTCCTCAGGGTGCCATTGGAGCGCGGATCCTCCTTGTTGCCACTGCGAAAACCGCCGACAGTTTGCCCTCCAGTGGCCTTATCCTGCGGCGTCACGCAGCCTGAAGTCACGGCCGAAACGGAAATCACGCGGGGCAAAGTTGCCAGCATGTCCTCCATGCTGAAACTGGGATCTTGGTAGCTAAACTGGTTCTGCATAGATGGGGAGGAAGTTAAAGCCAAGGTCAGTTGGGTAGGCATCTGATATCAATTACTGAGAATTGATATCAGATTGTCTATTGCAATTTATTAATTGGTTACTTTTGGTTGAAATAAATAGAGGGAACTTTTCAATGACTCTGGCTCCTCATGTTACCTGTTTGGTGGGAGGAATATGAATGGAGGCGGTGTGTGTTTGTGCATGCGTTTGTGTGTGCGTTTCCTTTGTGTGTGTGTGTGATTATGTGCCAATTTCAGTGAGGCAGCTTTCCATATTATCTGTAAGTGCTGCAGGATCCAGTTAACAAGGTTCTGCTCTGGAAAACGACTCGGACCTCTAACTGGCCACAGCTCTGCATTATATTGTGGAGTTATTCTCTCTACTCAGACGGGGGAGACGTACAATAGAACAGTCACACATGCACACACCCACTCATGCGAACACACGCGCAGACAACAACACGCTATGCCATCAAAAGTCTCCACCAAATGGAGGCGCTTGGCATATATAACGCTAAAGTGCGAATCGGCGAAACAACTGTACGCAGCGCCCAAACAGAGGCGGCTTCATCTCAGAGCCTTGAATTAGCTTGAAAATGAGATGGAAATGCGTTCCATCTCATGGATTCAGGCCTGACTGGTTCACTCGTGGGTCCTGACCCTGGCCAATGAGATGCTTTTGAATGTGAGCGCCAAAAAGCCCTCTGTTCACTTGAGGAATTTATTAATCATGAAAGGTGCACGGCTGAAAAGTGTTAAAACTCCACAATGACGGCGGTGAATAGAGATAAGTGGCTCATTAAAACACGGTGTGTGAAAGTCTGCCAGTCTTGGTCCTACTGACGCTGTCAGGAAAATTGTCCCTTTATTATGATAGGAAATGATCGCGATTGTGTCTCTTGCAACAATGTTGCATGGCGGGAATGTGGCCTTTACACTCCATGTGTTCAAGAAATGCCTGCTGAATACTTAACACGCTCCCCTTTGTGTCTACTCTAACACATTTATGTGCACGTATGAGCTTATGAGACATTGCGGTCCTGTGAAAATGTTGAATTGTTCAGTTTCTTGCTGTCATTAATGTGATTCATGCGTCCATCGGAGTGGAGGCATTGCAGCCAATACAGAAAGTGTTCCACAAAGAGGAAGAACAGAGACTCAAAAAGACGGATAAAAGCCTCCTGGGCCAGGTTTCCATGGCTGTGAAATACTTGGAGAGTGAATCATCCTGGAATTTGAATAGGTGTTCACTCAGCGTGAAAAATATTGTGGGATAAATGTGAAGAAAAGATTTTTTTAGGTCCTGAAATCTGCTCAGGTATCGTTTTAGGAAACACAAAGCTAATAACCTAGTTTTCGATATTACTGGGTTACTATTAATTCTTGTGAGGAAAAACAGGGACCACAGGATGATGCTATTGTTAGTTGATGTGATAAGTGCTTGTTTTAGCAGCATCACTGCTGGTCCTAAAGGTGATATTGGTGATTTGTGGGTAGAGCTTAGCGAGGAGCAGCGAGTCCTCACTCTGACACACCTTTGTCGTGTCCATGCGTGTGCGCGGAGTGTAAGCCAGCGGGGGAATGTTGAAGGCGTGAGGCACCAGGTACTCCTCCGCATCCATCAGGTCCTCCAGCTCCTCCTCGTCCAGGAGGCTCTGGAAGAACTTGCTGTCGTTGGGGCTGGGGAGTTTCATACGGTCGTCCCCCTGCCCGAAACAGAGATGAAGTCAACAACAAAGAGTTAATTTCATTCCATCACGTCCCCGCGAAGACGAGGACAACTGCTGTATTTGTCCTCACCTGGATGACAAGGTATCGCTGGGGATCTCGGGCCATGCGGCTGAACTCGGCAGCCAGCTCCTTGAACTTGGGCCGACTGTCCGCATCAATCATCCAGCCTGAGAAATAGGTGTGTAACGAATATGCTAATGAGCAAACATTCAACACCAAGATACCAAAGCGTGAGCTGGGAAAAGAACTGCCACTGTGAAAACAGTGACACACGGTGAAGTACATCAGACCTATATATCTTTTTTTTTTTTTAGAGACGCCAGTAATCTTCCAATGTCAGGAATCTCCACTACAATGTTCCTCTGTTTAATAAACGATCACACATTGTGTGAGGAGGCTCTCTGCGTTTTACTCAGAGTTCCAATTTAAAGATAGATACTATCTCATCGCAGAAATGGCCATATGGAGTGACACACTCCTGTGCCAGCATCTCTGCCAACACCCTCTCTCATGCCAAAGGAATGGTGGGTGAGAGAGGAAGAGGGGGGAGGCGGACGTTGTATCCCATTCATACAAGTTCGTATCGTAGGTGGGAAAAAAAGCATATTTTATTCTTTTTATTTTCCTTTGCCTGTTGACTTCAGGCCAGTCAAGAGCTGCCATCTGGATATGAGAAGGAACATTTCTGCCACATTTCTACAACATTTGTGCGAGGGGTGACCTTGCTCTAGTGGCACGTGTTTGCGTGTGTGTATGCGTGTGTGTTTGTCTGTGTGTGTGTGTGTGTGGTATTTTGGCTGAGGCTTCAGAGATTAGAGGACACAGCCAGGGTGGAGCTGGCACAAAGTCTGGCTGCTGGTTTCACTGGCCAGAAGTTACACCGCGACCTCTGACCCCGCCACCTCCCAGCACAGATGCAGCGAGCGACAGCCCAGCAGGGTCGAGGTGTCGGTGGTCCGGGTCACGACAGGCCAGAGCCAAAATGAGTTACAAACTCCTCTGTCATCACTCCTCCCGACTTCGGGCATCTTTGAAGAATTTCCTAATATTCCTGCTGTCTCAGAGGCTAATTTGTAAAGTGGAGAACACGGCGTACTTGGATCCACAAGACAAGATGACAGAGGGAAAACAACGTGGAACATGGTGTCCTGCACTGTCCTTCAGAGTTGTTTTTATGCATCTAATCGGCCTCCGGAAGCACTCGATGCTCAGGCGTTTCCAGTTACTAGAGATGGGGGGGGTGAAGAGGGCCAAAAAGTGAGAGCTGCCATTGGCAACAGCTCGCACAGCGATAGAGAAAGTGCAAGAAAAGATGGTCGAAGGTGGTGCTCGCTCTTATAAATCAGAGCAGGGAGATAAAGGGTTTGATCCATTTTTTTTTTTTTTTTTTGACAAATGTGGATTTCAGAGGTGGCACTGGCAACACAAGAGAGGAAGAGATCCAAATGACAAACTCCATCGCCGTTGGCCGTTCCCTGACGCTGCTAACAAACATGGCAAATTCTGGACTGACTTCAGCCAACAGAAAGTATCAGAAGGAAAGTAGACAGAATTTCAGCTTGAGGGTTCCGCACAAAGAAAGCCTGAATCACTCAGCACTAACCTGAAGCTTGCGGCTATGATTATACTGTTACGGCCACGTATCGTTTTACCTCCAAAATGTCAGCGAGTGGTGTAAAATTTGAGGCTCGGAAGCAGACGCATACATTTCTCTGAGCTGCTGGGGCTTCACTGCATCACAAGATCAATGGATCAATGAAGTACCAACCCTACCACTGACTTGGGTGAGGTACATGGCTGCTGAGGCACCAACATCATCAAAATTAGATTTCCGAACATATGACCCCTACAGAGCGGCTCTTTCATCGTTTGATTGGCAGCACTACCAAATCACTGCGTAAATACTACAATTTAAGTTATTTTTTCTTTTTACATTATTTTCCTCCACGATGTAAGGTGAGTCATGACCATGCATCACTGCTGCCTGCCCAACTACCAGAATAAAAAAATAGCTTTCAGTTTAATTCCTTTGAATTATGTACAAAATTCACCACAACCAAAACAAAACATTGAAGAGGGTGGAAATCATCAAATGCACATATCAAAATATTCACGAAACATGATTATACCCACATTTGACCATGACCATGTAGACGTCGATGGTGCAGATGGGTGGCTGCGGAAGGCGTTCTCCTTTCTCCAGCAAGTCTGGAATGTCTCTGGTGGAAATCCCATCATAAGGCTTTCCTCCAAAGGTCATCAGCTCCCAGATGGTCACCCCTGAAAAAGTGCGCAGGGGAGAGGAGAGATGACAGGATTAGGAGTCATTTAGCAAATGAGAGGGCGAAGAGAGAGGAGCTGGCCAGAGGAAGGGGCCAGAGAGTGAGGTATGATTGTGATGAAAAATGAAAGAGAAAGAGAATAG
>OMPJ01041452.1:0-23429 GCA_900312935.1 Carapus acus
ATGTTGAAGTGTCTCGACGTGAGGGTTGGTGCTTTGCCGCAAAGCTTGTCCGGGGGGCCTACATGTACCAGGAACGCGAAAGAGCTAGGACAATAGGATATGAGGACCCTATCAACCCTGATTATGAGTCCACCAATGCAATGTACCACAGGTGAAAGACATATCCATTGGTTTCAGCTCTCAGGAGTTCTGTCCTAATGCATTGGTCAGCTACTGTTTGTCACTGATGGAATTTGGGCTTAGCTGCCATGCGCAAAGGCGACTCAGTACTCATTAATGTAAAAATAGCATGGAATGATTCCTTTACTTGACATAGACCTTCCAAAATGTTTTACAAATTTAGATTGGTAACTTTCAGGGCTCAAATTTTCAAGCTCGAAAGGAAGCAGGAGTTTTAGTGGTCAAAAAGATTGTCGTTCAAGTATCTGGGGTGTTGGAATTTGTGTCAGCAAACTAGTTCCCTGCTGAATACTCCACTTGGAAGTCAGAGAAAATAATCCTCCTCAAGGCATGTTCCATCTGTACACTGGTCTGCAGCGTATACACAGAGAGAAAAAAAAGGAAGGCATCAGTCCGTGGAGGTTAAGAAGATCGGGCAGGTGAATCACTTTCACCGCTAAAGATTTTGCAAATGAACAAGTTGTGCCTTAATGACATGTAGCACAATGTAATGTGATTGATGCCGCACTGTGTGGTACTACACTAATGATGTGGTACTGCTCTAATGTGTCTTTAAAATGGATCAATCCAGGGTTCGTATAATGTATGTGGTGCTGAGGGAAATGTTTGAGCTGTGTAGTACCAGTCTTCCGTCTTATAACAAGTTTTATCCACCAATGAGGAATATTTGTGCACCTTTTATGTAGGTCTGCATGCCACACTTTGTAGAAAAACGACTGTATAATGAATATTTATCATTTTTGTAATCTAGCAATGTCATTTATCTATCAAAGTTGTCGAGGGAAGTAATTTCACTTGTAGTTTTGCAGAAATTACACTGATAAAATCTCACTTTATACATACATACATAAAATCTTTCTGTGTGCTCTGTATGTTTTTGCAAGGTGTTTGGATTACGTGTTAGATGAAATTGCGCACAACAGCAATGCCAATGTTATGGTGGCCTCCCATAATGAAGACACAATGAAACACACCTTGAGGAGGTAATTCTATTGTTACAGATCTGTCCTGACTTACAGCTGAAAACACATTTTGGATCGATTTCATATGCAGTTTAGCTGCGATGTAAACTTTTCCCATCACTGCTTTTGTTACTCTCTCCCTCTAACATAGAATGAATGAGCTTCGCCTGAAACCCACAGAAAACAAGATATACTTTGGTCAGTTATTAGGCATGTGTGATCAGATCAGCTTCCCACTGGGTAAGAAAAATTCCCTCCCACAAATATTGCACAAGCCTCTTTAGAAGGAACCTTCTGTAGCTTAAGTAAAGTTGAAGGTTTTACCATTTCACATTGGCATTTGTAGGATTAGTGTTTGATCATCCAATTACATTGGGTGGCTGTCAAACGCAGCCCCAACTGAGATGCTAACACTGCTGAGCAAAGACTGCTTGGTTAACTGTGTGTCTGCAGCATATAACATGTGCGTTGTGAAACTGGACACTAAATCGACACAAGCTTTCACCAAGCGCCGTTGCTGGCTCTCAACACCTTGTTAGTCAGTCAAAAACAGACAAATATTGGGCCGATAATATCGGAGGGCCGATATTATCGGACATCTCTAGTTACAATGGTACTTTTTCTCAATTACCTTCTTTGTGTTTCTGTCATTTAGATGTTTAGTGATGCAACATTTTGAATGCTACATAGAATGTGTACTGAAAAATGAACTGAAAAATGAATGAACTGAAACTCATTGTAGGAAATTAATTTGGATGATGACTAGACCACAAATTTTCTCTTAAGATCAAATGCACTTGGGTACATCAAAAAAGTACCACACTCTCCCAATCAATAGCTTCACTAAATAGGTGCTGAGGGTGCATTAAATCACTTGTTACCATGGCAGCAAACTGCTTTGAAATGTTGAAACCAGCTTAGTCTCACTGCAGAGAGGGACCAGACAATGAGCTAAACGGCATGCAAATTTACAGGAACAAGCAATGATTTCCGCATAAACCTGATAGGTACAGGATAATAACAGATTGGCGCGTCATGCAAAATTCACATTGTGCTGCATAATTGTCTCTAACTGGCTTGAATGAAATGAATATGCCAGTGACAAGGTAGGACATGTAACTCTTTGAAAATGCTATTCAATCAGAATTTGGATAAGTGCTCATAAATGGAAGAAAAATTACTAAGTAATTACGCACCTTTTGCATTTTTCATTGTTTCCCTTCCATTCATCCCATCTGTTCAACCCCAGGTCAGGCGGGCTTCCCCGTCTATAAGTATGTTCCCTATGGGCCGGTGAATGAGGTGATGCCCTACCTGTCTCGCCGAGCACAGGAGAACCGTGGCTTCATGAAGGGAGTCCAAAGGGAGCGACAGCTGCTGTGGAAGGAGCTGAAACGCAGACTTACTTCTGGGGAGCTTCTCTATAGGCCGGTGTACTGAGAGCACTGAAAAGAGACAGTGAGAGGAGCATGTCAACATGTCACCAGTCTCATCTGCCTCGGTTGACGGCTGGCCCAGGTGCTTCTTGCTGCTGTCTGTCTTTCGCTCTAAACTCCCTTGGATGCTTTTCTGCTGTCCCACCTTGTGCCTGCACCATTTTTTGAATGTCAGTCCGCGTACCTGCGCGGTTTTGCTCCATTGTTGTTTTGCTTGCATTGCACCCTCAACTTCTGCTATTTCCCTCCACATTGTCCCCATGCATTTGTCTTTGTGTCTCCCATGTTGCTCTTATTTCTTTCCACATCCGCCTCTGCCTCCACCAGCATTCCTCATCGCGCTCTCTCATTGTCTGTGGAGGTGTGGTATCCATCAATTGGGCATCTTTACTACTCCAAAAGGACTCCCTAAAATGTCAGCAGGACTAAGCAGAGCGCCTTTTTTATCACTCTATTTATCTTACAGCAGGATCATAATAAAAGTAACTAGCTTGATTTAAATGGTAGTAAAAGCAGATATCAGTGTTCTTCTGGTATATTAGTTTTTTGACTGTTGGACTGTTACACTGTATTGTATTGTTATCAAGCCGAACTGCCTCACTGGAAATGGAGATAGAAATGGAAACTTCTGAATTCCTCTTTACGACAAAGGTTCAATGTATTGCATTTGTGTCTACTGTCGGAAGCCATCATCATGGTCACTGAACCATTTCAACGATAGCACAGCAGCGTGTAGGCATTATTTGATTTGTTTATGTAAGAAAGCATGGGGCTGTGTTTTTATTGACTGGAATCCGCTATTGTGCGGCATCTATGTGGATGTGCCTGCATTGTCAGATTGTCTGTAGCTGGCCTGATTTTGAGGATACTGTATGTTCATATCAACTTGAGGTACAATTGTAGCATTGAGAAGTTGTACATTTCTTCAGAAAGAATCTTGGAGTCGCAACTCGGGAAAATTATCATTGATTTCCCAACATATGCTCAACTGTTTTATTTTCATGTTAACAAAACTCAAATTAATCAAACAAACACCAAAATGATTACATGACTTGTGATGGTATTCCAAGCTCAGAGCAATTCACACAGGTCAGCATGTCAGCGATCTAATTTGGTGTATTTTGTATTTCACATGCTTATTAATAGACAGTTAGTATTTGGAGTCTGTGGGTAATCAGGCTTCATGATAATTATGGTCCTGTCATTTTATGAGCACAGCCAGGACTCTAGACCATCATCTATAATTATCTATGATGCTGTGCTCAATAGTCATCATCACAGAAATTGGATGCACTAATCATTACTCAGAGGGAACTTGAGTTGATGCTCCGTTTTTGTGAGGCAAGGCACCACAAGGCTGTCATCTGTCTTATCTTGTCAATTTAATTGAATTTATTTTCCAAAGTCTGGATTTCATGAACAGTAATGAGCTCTCAGGTATATGTTTGCCCAAAGTCCCATTTTATATGCTATTAGATGATAGGAATGATGATATAAAGGATAATGCACACTGAAATTCCATGTTGATAGCTCAATTTTTTCTGTTAAACTTAATGCATCCAAGGGTAATTCTTGCCTTTTTTTTTGTGACGTAATATGTGAAGGATGCGACTAATGTGCTGCAGATTGGATTGGTACTGAGTCATATATTGTGGCTCTTATTGCCTCTCTGGTTATAGGTTTAGATTTGTGGTTTCACTGTAACTAATCATGCACTACACATAGCAGCATCCTGTGACAGCCCCTCATGTAGCTCAGCATGTGAAAGCAAACAGCTGGATTTGAATTGAATTATTGTTTCTCTAAGCTTTACACGTTGATTTGAACTGATCATTCAACACTACTGCCCTGACGCAAAACTACTGATATCAGTGAGACTACAAGGGTCACGTCTTGTATAAACAAGGATTGTCTGATGCCGAGACAGACCTCCACGGTCAACACTTTTTTTCACAAGTAACCTCCCTAATCGAGAATTGACTTGGCATGTGGTCTCCTCCAATGTTATCTCTCCTCCAATTGTACAAAATGTAAATAAGGTGATTTCGTAACTCTTTGACCTGGTTGCCTCTTGCGTTTCTTGCATCATTCTTGCACTATTTTGTCTCGGTTGTTTTGGTCTCCTCAGTGATCACAATTCTGCAAACATGCTGGCCTTTTGGCTTGCATGCATCATGTAGTTCTATTGATTTTTCTTCATTCTTGATATTTACTGTAATGAGAACTAAATAAAGGAATATTCTGCAAAGAAATCCTCCATCGTACACGTCAATAAACACAGTATGTCCTCACAATGTTATTGTAACACTATCATCACAACATTATAAACATTTGACATTTTATGATAACTAATGCCTAGTTTTGAGGGCAACCATGACCAAGCAATGATTCTAAATATCACCTTTTCACTTAGTTTCCTTGAGATCAAATCTGTCTCATTCTCTTTACTCCATAGTGCAGTGTAGTGTCTAGCACTATAGCCTCTCAATAAGAAGTTCCCCCGATGGTGTGTGGTTTTTGTGTGGAACCCTGGCGTCCACCCATGCTACAAAATCATGATAACTTAACCGATTATCCCAACATGTGCACAGGAATCAGTATAAGTGTGTGTGATTGATTGTGTCTGTCTGGCCCCACAATGGAGTAGCGACTCGTCCAGTGTATAGCCCACCTCTGGCTGTTGACAGCCAGAACTGGCTCCAGCAGACCCACCCTTGATTGAAATCAGCAGTTAAAGAAAATGAGCAATTAGCTTAGAAACCCACCAGATGGGATCTTCAGTAAATTAGGGCTGCTGAACAGTGAGAAGTCAACACAAATGAAGATGAATATGGCCATACATGGAAAAATGTCCCACCGTTGTCGGGGTAGGTTGACACTAGTTTTTGATTCATTTGGATTGTTCTTAAAGAATTACCTGGCAAGTTCACTATCTAAGGCTGTTCACTGTCAAATTCCCAGATCCTGACTCAACCAAGCACTTACAAAATCTGCGTTTTTCTAATGCTTTCTCTTGCATATACTGTTGTAGACTTTAAATGGCATCCTCATCACTGCTGCTTAGTGAGCAATGTGATGAATCACTGAGGTAAGTTGACCGCAGAACCTGGGTCCAGTCCTCCATGGGAAAGAAATCCCCTTGGCTGCAGTTATCCGTAACGTGAACCAGCGAGTAAACAAACGAGTCGAAAACACAGCAGATGGGACGGATGATGACTGATCATGTTGTCCCAAATGAAAAAGGCAGGACAGGGGGACAAATGATGAGAGGCTGAATCAGAGCGAGGCAGAAAGACCCAGAGAAATAAGCTTCTCTCTTTCTCTAAATCCACATCAGAGCGTTAACCCAAAAGTGCCTCTTTCCTACTGTTTTCCACCATCATAAAACAACTTTATTTCACACGCCAAAGCACTGCCTCATCACTGTGCCTTCAGACACAAATGGCTACAATAATTTCACCCTTCTTCCACTTATTTGATGCGCGTGGCAGAGAGTCGTCACCCATGATTAATTACGATAAGGCCGTAACGTGGAAATAACGCAGTGTGTATTGCACGTCTCATATTATTTATCATTGTCTATTAGTTTGTCATTTCTTAGTGCTGTGTGATATCATTTGCAGACATCTGGTCTCAGGCTGACAGAATATACAGTATTAGAATCACAATGACCACGATGGCAAGTCTTGAATGGTGTGTATGCATTCTTGATCACTGGTTTTTATCTGCACACCATTTCAGCTCTGAAAATTATGTATGTTGCATAAGAATGACTCACAACTTGATAATGTTGGATTTATGTCTGTTCTGCTCATATACTCGCAGGTATCAGGATGACGATCTGGACTTCTCTGCTGGGATAAGACAGCAAAGCAGGTGATCAGTCACAGCATTCAAACGACCTCATTCCAAAATTTATTTTGCAGTCCGCACACATGGGATCTTTCACTCACACGTAAACAGGCATGCATTTGTGAGCGCACATAGGCAAACACCATCCAGATTGTCGTGAAAAATAAATACACAAAGGGAAAACCATGGTCACACTCACTATAATTCACACACATACACACATATGTCATCCCATCAGTTCCCCCATCTATCAGTCTGGGCTGAGAGATGATTTGGAGTGACTCAATGTTTTGATCATTAGTTTGGGCTCATGGAGCGCCGTGCTGGTGAAAAATGAGTCTCCTAGTGAATCTCATTGCCGCATGTTCCCTAATAAGAGAGAGGCATGGGTCCACACAGCACGCTGGATCGGTTACCTGAGGCATGAGGCCGAAAAAACACATGAAGACTGTGTGCACCTATTGTATCGATTGAATATTTATCATGTTGTATGTGCAGGGTGGGAGGTTGGATGTAAATGTGTGCACATACTGCAAATTGAAAAATGATGAGATATCAGTATTGAATAAATGTTGGATGAAATGGACACTGGCTGGAAAGTGAGTCTTGTTTACCTTGTTTTAAAGACAAGTATCGCACAGATAGTTTATCGGCGCACTGTAATTGCGAAATACTGGAGATGGAGCTCCACATTTGAAAGGGAGCAGCACGCCACCAGGCAAACACAGTGTGGTTCTCCTTGGTTATGGCGTCCGACTGTCAGAGAGGACCAGTGGGAGGGACATTTCGTCCATCAGTGACGCTGGGATAAAAGAGAGAGCGAGTTGGTAGGCGGGCTGGTTTTTCTTGTCGCCTCCAACAGCAGGCAAACATACGTCGACGGGGTTGACATTTAGATTTGTCAGCAAAGATACAAGGATATCTGTTGAACCTAACAACGTGAGTCTGACCCTGTAGCTCCAGTATTACCTCAGCTCCCTCTGTCTACTATTTGTTCTGGAGGCGTTTGGCATTTTTGCTTTTTGAGCGTGGTGTGCCATGAATGCTCAATTCGACAAACTTGAACTTTTGAACATTTGCACGGAAAGAAGCTCAGCTACATTTTGTAACCTGGGATTTCTCAAGACTTTTTGAGGCAAGTTGTACCTTGGCCAGAACGCAATTGCGCAAAACGCTTTCTTTCATAACTAAAAATGTGTTTGTTTGTTTCGAATTTGTAACATTTTAACCGAGGATGGATTTGTTCACATCTGATGTAAGGTTGATGGGCTGCACCACCATTGCAGATGAACAACAGTATCATAGGGCTCCACTCTACCTCTCCCAGTTCATCACAATTGTGAATAGTAATTTGATGTCAGTAGGACCATCCTAACAGAAAAGTTTTCGGGGCCATAGCAGTCCAAAAAAGATTAAAAAAAATCAACTTTTGCCCTTGTTCACACAACCTTGAGGATCGGTAAAGTTCTGAACAGCTGTTAAACCTGTAGGTCAAGGCAAATGGTGAGACACTCAAATGCAGGCCTGTTGAGGCACATGGATAGTTTCCATGCACATATGTTTCATGAGCACCGCCGAGCCTCGTGAAGGGATCTGGGACAGTGGTGCACGAGCCAGCCAAGTCAGCATCGCGTGTCTGCATACTTAACGCTGTGTTACAAGTCCGATCGGATATTTCCTGCAAGGTAACAAACAAACACAACTCAGCAAGTTACATAAAGTTCAACTCTGCACTTCCAACCCCCAGGCGCCAAAACAACACACTTTTTGAGGTAAAACGAGAGAACAAGCGCATACTCTTAATCCAGGGACTGCAATTTATGTGGCTAGATGGCAGGGATGAATTTGGGATAAAAATAGAGCTCCGTGGAGCTCGTTCCTCAAGGACGCGATGAACGATTCGTTGCCTGAGTTAAGGGAACAAGCTTGACACACGGCGCCTTTTTCTACGTCTCGGCCTCCATTGTGAGAAGATCACAGCGCCGTCTACATCACAGCAGGAGAAAATACGCACATGTCAGATTGAGTTGGAGGGGCGCTCGCAGGTGAAATGAGATAGAAAGCCATGTAAGCACTTCTAATTTAGTTGATCCTCCTCCCGATGAATCTGAATACCCGCTTATTTTATTTCTGGATGGTGACACAGAGAGCCTGCCTGTGCCTTTTGCAACCACAGGCTGCATATGGGGCTGCAGCCTATGGCAACGCTGGTTTCTCTCTGGATGAGAGCGCCAAGTCTGGCACGTCTTCATTGATTTTCTCCCTTCTCCCCTGTGTTTGTGTGGGCTCGGATATATAGAAACGAGAGCATGTGAGGAGGGAAAATAACTCATCTCAGCGAACATTTTGGACACCCACATCTTCATCCTAGCTATTATCACACTGTCCTACGTGCAGAAACCGAAACCCACTCACTCCTCCCCCCCTGGCAAACACTCAACGGCGGTATGCCTCTGGATGGAAGCCCGGCCGGACATTAGTGTGTCGTGTGATTAACAAACAGTAGGGGGCAGTAGTAATCTTTTACACCCGTGGCGTGGATGGCATAATCCCATCCCAGCTGTGTGCATGTGTGTGAGGAGGATCCTCACCCACATGTTCTTCCAGAACAATTTGCGTGTCTAAAAACCCTCCCCGAAAAGATGTGCGGACATCCAACCAGCGTTCAAACTGACCCATTTCACACAATTGGCCTGGTAACTCTGAACACTGCTCTAACATATTATTTTACGCCCTGATGAGGGCTTTGGAAAGACAGATGGAATATTGGCAGCTTCCACCCCAGACAGAATTAATGTCATGGAGGCATAGGGGACTTGTGAGAGACATGGGTGTTAAAACACAGCCGTAAAACCAGATTTATGTACCGCACATCTGTATCGCCACTCCAATTCTCAGGGAATTAAAGCATGTATGTGCCACACGCCCACGCACAGACGCGATGCACACCATCCTGTCATCATGTCTTTGCCTCCTCCCTTGCTGTCGCACTTGCTTTTTCTCCAGCAAGTTGGAGAGAGCGCCATCACCTGCTGAAATCTTTCCATCCTCACTGACAGAGGATAATCTTCCCCTCCTAATTTGAGGATTAGGCCTAATATCATCTTTATTGATGAGCATGGTGGGAAAATGCCATAATATGAGAGGAGACACCATCTCTTTCTCTCTCTCTCTCTCTCTCTCTCTCTCTCTCTCTCTCTCTCTCTCTCTCTCTCTCTCTCTCTCTCTCTCACACACACACACACGCACGCACGGAAACAATCATTGCATGTGCCACGTTGCCCTCTCAAACACACGTTTGTCTACTTCCTGGGATGACATGATAGGTGGGTGGCAGATTGATTTGGTCCTGCGAGAGAGAAACAATCAGATCAGAGAATGAAAGAGGCAAAGGACGTATGTGTGTGTGTGTGTGTGTGTGTGTGTGTATGTGTGTGTGTGTGTCTGCGCCCCAGTGTGTGTGTTGGATTGTCTGTGTGCGCTGTGGGAAAGGGGGATGTAACAGAGAGGGAGAACCCTTCTAGTTTGACTTGATGGATTTAACTCTCATTCCGAGGGACAGTCCGAGGACACATGGGAGAAAGATTCGCTTTTCCGTCCTTTTATCAGCAGATGTGCCGCAGCGGCGTCTGCACCTATACACACAGGACGCACGCAAGTGCGCTCTCTTTGTGTCCTGTCCACACACACGGACACGCACACGCAGGCACACACACTCAAAAACACATCTCCCACAAGATTCATCTCCTGTCTTACACCCCAACTACTCTTTCCCATCTTCCATCGCCTACATTCTCTCCTCTGGTTTTCTTCTCCATTCTCTCCTCTTTTCTGCAGCCGGTCTGGCTAACAAGCCCCGGGGCTTGGCAGTTACATTAGAGAGTTGCTTGGTCCTCCACTATGCTGGAGGAAAGGTTTCAGAGCACTGCTATCTTTCTGATTGCCTCAGTGATAAAAGAGTAAAGCTGTTAGAAGAGGAAGGGAAGGAAAAGGAGGAGGACGAAGGGTTGGAGGGTGGGTATCATCATGACAGCTTTGGGGGGCCACAGGCTTTGCTCCTGGGGGCGAGATTGTTCTACTCTGATTTCCCTGCATGCTTGGTCGCTCAGCCTGCTGATAGGACAAGCGCAAAGTGCGCTGTGGATGTGCGTGTGTGTGTGTGTGAGTTGTGCGTGTGCGCGTGCACACTATGGTATTTTAGTGGCACTTCCTCATGTGTCTGACCGTGAGTGTATGCTACGGGTTTATGTATTTGTGTGCATGCTCTCGCATGTGTATGTGTGTGTGTGTGTTTGTGTGTGTGTGTGTGTGTGTGTGGGTGCCTTCCCAGGCTAGGATTTCCTTATCTGTCATTATCACTCAGAGCGACGGTGATCATTATACCGTTGGCAGCCCGGCATGGCTCCTCATCCTCCCTCCAGTAACTCACCTCCAATATCCACACTGCATGGAGACACAGGCGCCCCCAAGGGGCAGAAACACTGTTCATAAAACAAAGGTTGCTGGCAGGGATACTTTGGTGTTAGCAGGAAAAATTGCAATGCACGATATTAGCGGGAAAGAACTGCTGTTGGGACAGTTCTGGATAAGTGAAAGCTGCTGGCAAGCTGCCCCACTTACCAAATCTGTCGACAAAAAACAATTTCTTCTCTCACAATCCTCCTTCACTCCAATCACCCCCGCCTGCTCAGCCCCATGTGAGCGCCACAGCTAGCTGATGTCTTCACCCCACCTTATCTGTTGGAATATTAATATCCTCAAGAGGAAGATAGGAGTTCGGAGCTGTTTATTTTGCTGTACCTCAGTTATTCTGAGAGACTGTCTCATTTCTGTGATTTTATCCACATTTGTCTCCTCATGCACAGCAGCTCAAAGTGTCTTTGACATTGGAGGAGCCTCTTGGAGCAGCCTGGGATCGAACCAGCAACTATTTCTTTCTTGAGAAATGGTCCACCGGGAGAAAAAGAGAGAGCAGTAGCTGGATTGATCTATCTGGAACCAAAGAACTGTCCCTGCAGGCTTCTATTCTCAATATATCTGTCTAGCGTCGTGTGAGAAAAACACACAAATGCTTCATTACAAATGGTAAACGCAGCCTGTTCAGTGAATAGTGAGATGTTCCCTTCCAACAGAGAGCAGACATCCTAGCCTGCACCCACGAAAATAACAAGATGCCAAAGGGTTATGAGGGTGTGGTCATAACTTACAGAGGAGTGGTACAAACAGGAAAGTGAGTGTGTGGAGAGGCGGAGGGAGCATCAGTTGTGCTGCCATGTCCATTTCGAATTCGACCAGCAGCGTAAGTGGAAGAGGGGAGGAAGGGCAGAAAAGGTGTCGGGGAGATAGAAAAACACAATACAAAACAAGCAACAAAAAACAGGAGGTACTTCAGAGTGACACAGCAACAGTAGAGACCTCAGGGCAGCGGAATGGACGCAAACAGATATTGTCGACGATTGGAATAGGATGGGCGAGAATACAGGGAAATCCAAGCTGGCCCAAATAATCAGCAGCATTTTTTGTCACTTTTTTACCATCCATCACAAAGTCCTTTACATCCTACTGCAAGCTGCCATATGCAAACACATCATTATTCAAAAGTGACTGCCTGCCACATGTTTCCTACCATTGTGAAGTGAGCTGTAGAAAAGCAGGTGTGCCATGTCACAGGGAATTTGAAATCATTACCACAGCTTTTCGCATCCTCTAAACACATCTTAACAGCCGCTACATCCTATAATCAAGTGCTCGCCAAGTCCATAAGTTTGTCGCCTGATATCCAGGCGGAAACATACAATAATCTGATAGACGATTCTCACTCATGCATTCAATACCATCAGCATAGTAGCAAATACTGCAGGGGGACATTTTCTTGGATCTGACCGGGCTTACCTTTGAAATGGAGACGGGGAAATGAAACAGGGAGATTAAAAAAAAAGAAGAAAAAAAAGTGCATTTTGGGTTTGTGCATGATTTTCTCCTAGACATTTTATGAGGGCAGATGAATGCTGCAATGGCAGTCATTAACTCAGTTCACTTGACAAAGCCCAATAGAGAAAATCCTGCGTGGATTATATTGAAGTGCTTTGGCGGATGTTTTCTCCTTTGTACTTTTCCTTGGCACGGAGCAAAAATTCTCATGGTGTTGGCTCAGCTCCAGAAGCAATGAGGTGTGGCTGAGGTGTACAAGACAATTTCATAATGTAAACACAGACATTCAGGCCCAGTGAATCGCATCTCTCTCAAACGCTGGATGTGCCTCAAGTGTTTTTCACACACAAGCACAGAACCATTCATCAACAAACACACCCTTCCGCACTCTCTTTCTCTCTCACACACACACTCGCGCACATGCACATGCAGACACGCGCACACACTCGCAGGAGCACACATTGCGGTCCGACGCCCACGTTCCCTTTGTGTTGTTTAATCACCATGAAGAACAGAGCAGATAGCTCCTGAGCAGGAGTCGATGCAGATACAAACTCAAATGACCTTGAGGTGGTATAACAGGGATTCGGAGAGACGCGTTTGCCCGTCTCCCTCTCTCCCCACGCGCTCCTGTCTCCCTTTTCCATTGTTCAATTCCCCTGCCTTGCTACATTGCACATAAAAGTATACATTGTGCTTTATTATTCTCTCCACCCACCCCCTTTTGTCTCACTTGTCCACTTTTCCTTCACTCTCTCGCTCTCTCTCCCCCTCCTTCTCACTCACTCACACACAGCTAACACACAACTAAGCTCATCAATTGTTGCACCTAACAGATATGAGTCCCTCCCTGCCACCAGCAGCTGCCACATGCGCCACGGTGCGGTACAGCATCCGCTTTATATGCTTCCACCATACGCACTTCAGTTTATGCAGTAATGTTGACACCCTTATCATTAGTAACAAATAGTCAACATCGGGGCAAGTAGCAACAACAATTCCAATTCCTAACAAGAAATGATACTGGGCGTTCATACAACTGGCATCAGGTACGTCTAAATCAAAACAATTAAAAATGGAAGGTAGGGGAACCTATCGGGACAAAGACACAACATCCAATATTAAAAAATGCATTTTAATTTATTAAATGTGGCAAATGTGAGTTTTATGAAGCATGTGGGAGTGCAGTGCGTGGTTATCTGCCATTAAGCACTTAGAGCACAGGTGTCAAACTCAAGGCCCAGGGGCCAAACGCGGCCCGCTGCATGGTGTTATGTGGCCCACTAGCACTTGAATGATGGTTGCAATGCAGGTGCAACAATCCACAAACTACATCTCCCACAATACATGTCAGTCACTGCATGTTAATGGCAAAGAGATGGCAGGTGTAGCCTGACCAGATATACAGTTTGTGAGATGTCAGCCTAACCCTAAAGCAACATCAGCATGGACTGAATGAAGGAACAAGCTGATCGACTTGATTTGTTACTTGATTATTAACTGATGATTAATCAATTAAGGTCTCTTGACCCTGGTAAATTGCATAAATACATGACAATAATAGGGCAAAGACCTGATATATTTTTACACTGATGCAAATGCCATTGTACTATTTGTGCACTGAGTAATGAGTTCACGAGTAATAGATGGGCAATATCAATCATTTCTGAATAGTAGTAGTTATATTTTACATTGAATTACAATTGTACCTCCTTCATACATCAGGCCCTTACGGGCAACCATCACGCTGACGTGGTCATTGGTGAAAATGAGTTACACACCCCTGACTTAGAGTCTGATCCTTATAACCTCAGATGTGGGATTGGTCACCATACTGGTCAAGCATGGAGACCTGGTTCGGGGGATGGGGTGATTGGGTAATTTAAGTACTAGTTGATGAAGGTTGTTGAAATGCTCAACATGTCAATGATATGATTTAAATTCCAATCACAGGGTCCTGCAGATATTTATGCCTTCAAATTAACATGTGACCTTCTCATCTGGACAATGAGAACACACATTAAAACAAGGATTGTGTGGTCATGCACTGTGTTCCTTAACATATGAATGATTATCTGTGGGTCAGTTGAATAGTTAAATTCTTTGATTTCCTGGATTGCCAGAACAATGAATCAATTCAGTACCTACTTAGAAAAGTGGGGCTTACAGCAAAGCATACACGGAGACTATTGCTATATCAGCTTTCTTTACACAAACAAAGTATAACACACAAAAAAAGGATAAATACAACCATTTTATCAATCTTACATTTTACATTTTATTTTTCCAAGATGACAGATGAGACACGGCCTCTTCTGCCTCCCTGAACAAACGTCACTGGTTTCTAACCTTTAGAGACTTTCAGAAATCGTCATCGTCTCCCCAGGATGTCTGACATATCAAGTACACCATAACAGCAACACTGCGTCATTAAAATATTAACAATGGCAACTAGACTTCTGTGTCTCTGTAATTCGGGAGGCAACCTGACAGAGAATTACACAGATTAAAAGGTCACATTTTGCAGCTGTAGCGAACAAGACCGTTCTAATTGAAGAATCGTCTGGCACGAGACCCAGGGACCAGGATTAAGTCCATCCTTCACGACAGCGGGATACACACATCTCTCTGTGTGAGAGCACGCGCGTTTGTGGGTGCGAGCGTATCTGTATTCTGCTCGCTTCGCCATGCAAGAGAGACACAATTGGTGGGTGGAAGGTGGGTGACATTTAAGTGTTGACTCTATCAGTGCGTATGGATGTGTAAGTGAGCGTCAGGGGACGGTACGGGGGTGAGCGTGGGTGGGAGGACGAGATAGAGGAGGAGAGGGGAGCGTTTTCGTGTGTGAGGAGTGTGCGTAGGCCTGAGGGTGTGTGGGGATTGGGGGAGGCGGCGGTGCGTGCGTGCATGCGTGTGTGGGGAGGAGGGGGTCACGTCAACGAGGGCGGGGATTTCCACTGATCTCCACTGAGCCTCAAAGCAGATGGTGCAAATGTGAGTGGGTGTTCTCGGCGGCAGCGAGGCCACGTTTATCCAGGAGCGGTGTGGAAGTTCAGGGATTCGTTGCCGTCACCCTCTCACTTGTCCCGTCACTCTCACCCATTCTACGGCCCCCTCCGCCCAGGTTTTCGCTAGGTGCCACTTGCGAACTCGTTACTAGCCGTGGGCAGGACAGCACTATGTGTCACATTGCTAGTGTCACACACCAAAGTGATGAAGGTGAGCACAGGTATGATGCTATCATCATGGCACACAACAGAATTCAAAACAAAAAATACTGACGTTCATTCGTTGAACTTCTTGTTACTTGGGCTGCTCTGTTTTTAATTATATCACTATTATTATCATTATTATTGTTGTTGTTGATAATAATAATGATAATAATAATAATAATAATAATAATAATAATAATAATAATAATAATAATAATAATAATAATAATAAATATTTATGTTTCATTTGATTCATTCAAATTCGTTGTAGTCATTACTCCACAATTCCCAAAATGTGCTTTTTGTCAAAAGTATATGCTTAAAAATGTTGGGAAAATCTGATTATTCAAGGTTTGTTACAGAAATTAGAGCATTAATTGCAATTCAAAGGAGGATATTTTGACAGCCCTGAAATTTACAACACAGCAGCTTGTGTGCATAACATGCCAATGTGAAAGAAAACAGTACTCGCACACCACATCTAATAAATTCAGGACCTGGGCTTTCTGAGTGCAGTTTACTATTTCCTGGCACTGTGACAAGGAAAGTGTTTCTTTAGCTACACGATTAGAGTTTCTAGATCTACTCCATCAAACAGCGAAAAAAAAAAAAAACTTGTAGATTGCAGTTATTTTTCCTCCCCATGTTGTTCTCCATCCTCTCTGAGCAAGACAAACCCGCTAACATGTAGGTCGGCATTACAAACCTCAGCAATAAGATAACAGTATTGATCTTGAGTTCATAATACGATGTTGAATTGATTACTGTGGATCACAGATATTTCTGTCATTTACAGTGCTGACTGTGATCTCTCATTATCATATTCATGCTCGTACAGGATTCTTTGGTTCATTTCTTCATTAAACATTTAACTGTTATGTCATGACTCATGTGGCTTTTATTGAGTTCTGCGTTTATGCCTTTTATGTTTTGTATGAGATATACTGCATTCATAACAGGGACTTGTTTGTTTTGTCGTTGATCTTCTTCTGGCTTTAGCTCACCAACGTGTTCATATTACGACACATTCAGAACATCTGCGTGTTTACAGAAAAAAAATCTTTCAACGGTTCAACGACAGTAACCAGTAACCGAATTTCAGTGTGAGGTAAATCCAAAAAGCTTTCAACACCATAACAATGGTTCATTCTATGGACAACTCCATGGAGAGGGGACTGTCCATGTGCCATGATCACAAAGAGGAGAGGACAAGTGAGGGAAAACAGAAATACTCCAAAAAGCTCCAAACCTCAAAGCCTACGTTCAAAAACCCAAACACGAGCTTGAACCAGTGAACCTTGCTGTGCTTATTACACAACCAAAGGTAACGTCTAAGTTCGAATTGAGAGTGGATTGGATATGTGGGAAAATGTGAGACAGGTCGAACTGATACTTAAAATTCACTCACAATGGCGCCGACAGCATTAAAGGCTTTCTGTCACAGTGTGTCGCGGGGACACACACCTTAATGGTTATTCTGTACATGTCACCAACACGTCTCCCATCTAGTTTTAGTCAGCTTATTGACTCCTTAGCAATGAAAGAAATGACATCATTAATAAATGCATAAACCAATTACTTGACAGATCAATTATTCAATTTCCCCATGAATTATCCATCTAAGCAATCAGCCCCACGTAGCGGTCAATCACCGTAGATGCTGGCGAGAAGCGTCACTCTCCTCCTAGCCTCCTTCCTGGCCTCACCACCTGAGGAGTCGAGATGGGATGGGGAAATAGCTGCAACGCCTGATGATCATGCCTACAAGGCAGCCCGGAGCCAATTTCCATCATTACTTCCATCTTCATAAACTATTCTACTCTGGTCTGCACTTCACATACTGGTGGCATTTTCAGTATGTCGAAGGTGAAAAGTGTGCGCTCACATCTACCAGTAATGTAGCGTCAAAAACTCATCTATTCACGCCAGAGCCAGTTCCGTCTTCGGTCGGGATTTGGCCTGATCCCAAACGACAAATTTTATTTCAGTCCGTGACATTTATGCTACGCTGTTGGTGAAGAGGAATAGCGGAACCACGAGCAGGAGTTCTAACACTACACCTTTCTATCTGATTGCTCGCAGATACTTAACAGATATGCACAAGTGTGTTGTGTGGACTATAATCAGAGAGAATCAGACAGAATCAAGCAAAGAAGAGATACAATGTTATGTGTGTGTGCCCAGGCTTTTCAAGTGGAACACAGGCCGAAGTTGCTGGGAGCCCTCTGAATTTATAATGTATCTTCACAATAAACATAAGTGGGTCACCTGGTATCGACCAGCCATATATCACACGTCTGCATTATACATTCCACTTTTCATTTTTACCCAATGGTCTATGAGAAGATTAAATCAACATCAATTACATATATGCGCTGAGACTGAGACAAAATCACTCCCGTCAAATTTTATTGTAGTTCAGCGAAACCGAATCAGCGAACCACAGCCTCTCCACTGGACCCGATCGCATGGATGTACGCCAACACTGCACACCGCCGTGTGTACAGATTGGTACGTGTTTTATTTTTTTTTTGCTTTAATTATCAACGCTCTAAACAAGCTTTAACGCCATGTGATTTTCAATCTGCAGCACACCTTGTCAACACCTCTCAGTGAACAGCTGGCTCCGTCTCATATCATATGATACGTGTCTGCATTGACATGGACAGACATCCTCATCACACACCAGCATCAGAATGCTTTTTTTTTTTTTTTTTTTTTTTTGAGATGTTCAACTTCTTTCTTTTTTACGAAGTGCACTGAATTCCTCCACCGAGCACCACAATGGTATCTGACACTATATGTCGGATCTGGAATTCCAGAGCGGAAGACATGAGCAGTGCTATTTGCTGCATTATTGGGTGCAAACACATTGTAAAAAAAAAAAAGTTCTGACCTTGTTGACATATTCCTCCGTACACAAACATGTACGAATGACAGTAAATTGAACAACTTTGTGTCTCATTTCTCTGGCGCACATATTCATTGTTCTGAATATAATAATGAAACTGAAAGAAAGGGGATAGAAAGCCGCTGCAGATGAGGACTCTTCGTTCTCCAGCTCTCATAATTTCTCTAAAGGATTGTATCAAGCTTTGAAGTACCATAAATTCCCCGCAAATCTCGGCTCCCTCGGTCTGCAATATGTAAAATGTGACATTGAATTCAATACCGCCGGTTGTGCGGCATAAACCTGAAAGGAATAGTACAGTATGATCTCAGAATGTCGAGTCAGGTATCAGAATTCCAATGCAGTAGAATGAGATGAATAAAATCCCCCCCGAATGCTGGCAGAAAAAAATACACAAATGGCGGAAAGCAGATAGAAACGTGCATATGAAGGACCTAGACTCATACTGGAAGTATTAGGAATCATTATCCTGTCATTGGTACTCACAAATAAATGTACGTTTTAGACAGTCTACAATTAAACAATAAAGATTATGGAATACAAACGCATGCTTGTAGTTTTTCACAAGCACTGACTTGAGATTTACACTCAAACTGACTTGATGTTATAATTTGAGTCAGCCATAGTTTCAGTGTATGAAATTTCCATGAACGGTTCATTAGAAAAGTATGCCGACAGATAGTTTGGGGTATGGAATTTGAGTCTGGAATCCGTCAGTGTCTTTAAATCTCACAGTGCAGAGGGAGAGGAGAGAGAGAGCGAGAAAGAGATAGACAGGATCCTGGCCGTACAGTGATGCAATCTTTCAAAATGAGAGTTGAATGACCATCAATCTGTGCCTTGTATCTGAGCGCCAACGGTACAGGCTCTCCTACAAGGCTAGCCATAGAGCTCCCGTTACCATGGCAACACAGGGTGATCAAGATAGACGTCTGTTTGAAACATGAAAAAAGAATAAAATCACAGTTAAGTCCGCCGTTAGCTGGCTAAACCATTACCCTGACTTTATTCCACTGGACTCAGGTTTTCCACACGCTGTCGTGAGTGTGTATTTTTAGTTAGAGAGCCGTGGGAGGCAGAGGAGGAAGTAGTCTTCCTCGCTAGTACCTACAACAGAGTGATTACGAGCACAAAAACAAAACGCCGAGGGGCATCCATCAGATGGGCGAAATGTATTTTTCTAAACAGCTTGTTGGGGGCAAGAGGAAAAGAGCAGTAATGTAAGAGTGTGCTGTAAAAGAGATTTGCACTCGTAATTGCGGCATTTGCACGTATGATGGGATTGCCAACAAAACAACAATCCCTATGCTAATTTCCTCTTTTCGGATCCCACATTAATAAAGAACACCCTGCAGCAACCTCCCATATTTACCTATTCATTACACAGCCATTCCATCACCTTTTTATTGCCTGTCGTAAACTCAACATCCACCGCATCTCTTGTGGTTGTAACGTCTCGTACATTTGGCGTATCCCTCAACCTTTAAAGCTGCAGCCAAATGACATTTTCAGAGCGCCTTGCTATTTTCACACGACGCCCTGTAATGCAACGAAGACAGACCCGCTGAAAAGTATCATTCAGTGGGAGATTCGGTGGGCGCCTCCTGCGTGAGGGGGTGGAAAGTGTGTGGGAGGAAATATGTGATGCGCTCGTTGGGTGAGATTTGTACTTACACCACCTGGGACAAAACGATGTGGCCCCCCGAGGAGTTCCTCGCCGCTAGAAATAATAAGGTATTAACACGATAATGCAAATTACCTCCTATAAAATGCAGAAATTTACCTAATTGACGGTGTTGAGCGACAGTTTTTAAAGAGGGCGTCTTCTTGCGAGCGCTGTCTTAATCCTGAGGGAAACTGTCTGGGGCTTGTTATAATTGATGTAGTTGCTTAAGAATTAATCCCTTATTGGGTGTTTTGGTGGAGGTGGCGCAGGCATCCATCATCCAGCCTCGCTTTTTCCACATAGACCAAGTCACTGACCTTCACTGACCTTTGAATCGGGCTGTTGTTAACTTAGATGACACCAAAATCTGGAAGATATCATTATGCAGAGACAATCGTGCAAACCCACTCAGTATTAAAATCCAAAATGACCTTCGCCTCTAATGGGAAGAGTGCGACCTAAAACCAACAACCTCAACAGGAATTGGTGCGTCATTCATTGCGTATTACACTGATCAACATTGAATATGCAATTTCCAACTCCACTACCACCCCAGTATGTGGTTCCCATGCTCGGTTACACAGCGGCGGTAAACGTTTGCTAAATTTGATTTCCTCGCCCAATGTCACAAGTTGTAAACTTCTACCAGAGTCATTTAGCCCGTTAGTGTTTAAATATTGAAAAGTGAGGAAAAATCGACAACCACGGCAAAGGGGTGGCAACTTTATTGCTTTTGATCTGCTTCGATTACAGGCGGCACATCCCTCCACTGCCATAGAGTAGAAATCCATTTTTTGACAAATATTTTGTTGCTATACTGCTTCGTGTATACCAGTAAGACGGACAAACAGATAGGTAGATAGACAGATAGATTTTTCCGCTCGATTTATTGGAAGACCGCATTTTACGTAAACCAAGTTGATGATGATGAGTACTAAAATGTTATGGCACGTTTCCAAGCAGTTAGCACTGCACATTTCTTGCTCACAAGCTCATCATGACTCCATCAGTACGGGCAGGTGCCAGCAAGACTTTGTTGCTTGTAATGAGCGTTTAGGCTGCACGGAAGGCTGGAAGCGGCGTGTTAGTCCTGTGCTGCAGAGCTAGCCTCTTCTAACCGCCACCGCGGGGGAGCTATGAAGCTCTAACATGCATAATGTGCTTATACATAACAAATCATAGAATATGTGTGATCACCCAGGCTGCGAGCTGAGGGAGCGTATCTGCATAGAGACCCACCGAGAGACCTCAGAGCTTGCCAAGGACCAACAATGAAGATGTGGCGGCTCCATCTGTTGAGCACACAAGTTGGAATTTTTAATCTGTCGGGGAGTAAATTTGCATTGTTTTTATGTTTTGGCAGTGAAAATCCTCATTAGTTGCATCAACAGAAAGTTGCCGGATATGTAAAATGCTGGTGGGAAAAGGTTTCTCCAAAATCTCCAAAAAGTATTTGGTGTTCTAAACAAGTGATTTGGAGCCAAACTCTCAAACCAGCATTTAACAATTTCCAGCAATATTCAGTACGTTCAATTCTACACATCACATGGAAGTCAATCTGGTTTGCAGAATCTGTCTTGAGAGTGTCGTCCATCTTGTTTTGTATCACAATAATCACAGAACTACATTACCTCTTCGTATCATAAGAAACTAGGCAGCATGGAACCCGTAGCCGAACAGCTAAGAGGCTAATATAAACATTGTTTGCTTTCCACTGAGGATCTGCTGTGTCATTAAAGAACATCCTCAGGGAAATCAAGCAGATTTTTACAGGTATTTAAATATCCTCGGTCTGCTGCACTTAGTTCAGTGGGAACCAGCAGAAACTCTGCGGCTATTTTCCATAGCAAGTGATTGGTCATTGGGCAGCCATTTATATTTCTACTCGCCCGAGCACCAACATGTTTTGCTCCGTTCCAGGCTGCATGTGGAACATGAGCAATTGTAGCAACAAGGCACGACCAGACAAGATAAGACAGAAATCTGACCTAAGCCTCCCATCGGCTGACTCATACCGATATCACAGGTTTCAGCCCTGTCATGACGTTGTCATCCCAATCGTTTACATGTCACATCAACTATCATCCTATCATTCCCATCATTCCCGTCCTTCCATGTCTTTTGCCCCCAGTTTATCCTTCTGGAGGTTGATGGAGACACACAAAATAGCCACAGCCACTGGGAACTCACCAAATGATGGATTTATCTGTAATTTCCAAACTCTGCCTGTCACGACAGCTGCTATCAAAGAATCCATCATAACCCCGTTTGGTGTGAAATTGTAGTAGTATTCGATATGCTGCGGTTAACTGAGAAGTCTTGATTATTGACTTGAAGCGAGGGTATTGATTGGTTGATTGAATTTACTGGCCGAGTCGATCCATATTTACCCCAGCCATCTGTGGAGCTACGGACTGTATGACTTTTGGACCATTACTCCGCCTCTTCGATGTTTAGAGGCTGCTGTAATAATCTTAAGGGAACACGATGTTTTAATCTATCAAAACTACTCGACAAATTGCTTTGGAGAGGCTGTCAGTGGGAGCATGTGTGTTCTCTTGGCAGGTGCGGTATACACGAAAAGAAAACAAGATGTCAAAAAACCTGATTATTTTGTAAAATGTATGTGGTCTTGTAAAAATGTGTGTTTTGCTACATAAACTTGAATACTGAATCCAAGCACCTCAACCATGGTGAAATGGGCTGTTTTTGTTGAATTTGTTAAATAATAAAAGCAATACAACCATTATATGATAAAAGTGTTTTTGTACTTAAGTACTGCAAATATTTCCTATTAATTGCAGCAACTTAATTTTCATCTACTTTATTCATTCACTCCCAGTGTCAAAATATCCTGCACCTTAACTGTTGATTTTTGCGCAAAGGGCAAATAAACAGCTTTTAATCTTAATGAAAAAAACAAACAAACAAACAATCCCTTAATGAAATATTAAAGTTATTCATTAAACTGCAATCAGGGCGTCAGTATTTTCGAATCTGTATTCAGGTCTTCTCCTCAAGTCACACCTCTTCATCACATCCCGTGTGAGTATGACATGTGATGTGTGTATATTGATAGTTGACAGGGTTGATCAGTCAAGTTGATAGCCATCAAAAAAGCTCATGTTTATATGAATTTGGCATCCGCTCAAAGTGCCGTATGACTAAACAGGACAGAGAGACGGACAGGTGCGGGGGTTTTCACGTGTGGCTTCCTTTGATTGATGGGCAGAGTGATGATTAATGGCGTTGATGTTTTTTCCTGCCGGCCAGATTGTG
>OMPJ01041456.1:0-22150 GCA_900312935.1 Carapus acus
ATAGACACACAGCGGAGGGACGCACAGAGAAATGCTTGTTTCTGTCACTTCCCACCTTCGGCATCGTGGCACTCAGAGTGAATGTCAGGTCAGGGAGCGGCACAACAGCTGTGTGCCGGGGGGCAAAACGCTGCAACCGCGCCACACCGAACGCTCCGAGAAGCGTTCTTCTCTTCGTAATCTTGTCAGGTAGGGTGTGTTGTCCGTGGAGGATCCGAGTAGAAGGTAAAGCGCCCTTTTTAAGAATTGTAATTTCTCAAACTATGAAATGCTGGCTCTGTCTGAGTGTCTTTTAGTATTCTGTGTACACGTTTGACAAGATGAACAAGTAAACATCATCTTGATATGACATTTGTGTCCTTGCAGGTGATTGGGCTTTGGAGTTCTGCTGCAGTGTGAGACAAACTCATGGATCACTTGTGTAAATGAATATTTGGATGGTGTGTGAGCGCTGATAGAAAACTTAATTCCTCTGATTTTGACTGACTGCAAAGTATGGATAGCGCAAGTCGGAAGAACTATCATTGCCTTAAAAGCTGTACAATCTAAGTCCAACGCCCAGATCCAAAAATGGGTCACCCCTCTTTTCTTGGGTGCGTCCCCACATGACAAAAGCTGCACTATGTATTGACGTCTCAATTCCTTTGGGAAGCCTTTAAGTCCAGCGGGAGACATGTTGAAGCGGTGGCTGCTGGCCATGACGGCCCGAGTGGGCCTCGCCCTGCTCCTCGTCTGCGGCTGTCTCGCTCTCGTCTACTTCCTGGCCTGCGACCCGGCGTCCCGCACCCGGCGGGCGGCGCCGTCGTGGTCTGGGGGGCTCACCAGTAAGGAGGGATACATGGCCCTGCTGCAGGAGAGGGAGGACTCCCACAGACATTACATCAACAGCCTGACCAAGCAGATCTCCCAGCTGAAGGAGGCTCTCCAGGAGAGGACCCAGCAGCTGCACGAGTCCCTGGAGAAGGCGAAGGCCAGAGGGATCCTGCCGCTGGGCCTGGACAGCCTGCACAAGGCCGCGCCGGAGACAGACCTCAAGGTGAGGGGGCACACGGACCGAGGACGCAAACTTTGTTTTTCACTCTGTGTATGGATGATAACTATGGGAGCTGAGGTGTGTGAGAAATGCGGGGTGGCAGTGAACGTCCCGTCATCTCCCACAGGAGTTCTTTCGCTGGCAGCTGAGCAAGGCTGAGGTGAACGCAGGAGCGCAGCTGCCCAGCGAATACGCTGTGATTCCTTACGACGCCTTCACTCTGAACAGGTGAGGGAGGACTTTGGCACCTCTTGGTGCTTACTGCTTCAGTGGTGACAGAACAAGAGAATCTATCTTTCACTGTCGATGTGTGCGTGTCATTAGAATGAGTTTATCATCAAAGCTTTTCTAGCAATTTTCTGTTTTAGCCCTTGGATGCACAATCTACCAATACCCTCAGTCTTACATGAGCAGGGTCATTTTTGATTTGAGCTCAATTAGAATTCTCAAAATATTGAGAATTTTCTCAAAATAAATGAAAACATAAATAAAGAAAAATATTTCCTCATGTCACAAACATGTTTAATGAGGAATTCCTGGAATGTCAATATATTACAATTTTTCTTTATAAAGATTTTGAAGAATAACAACCCCTGGGGTCATTTTTGACTCCATGTGTGCATCTAAGGGTAAATTAATGTTTTGCTTTTGCTTATCTGTTATTTCAGCAGCCGCCCAGATAATAATCACACTTCACGAGGTGCAGTTGTGGGAATTATGCAGTAATTATGAAATGCAGCTGCTCTAAAAGTATTTCTTTAAATTTTATTCTCATTCGTTTTCATGTTTCGAGCATAACTTTCACTTTTTAACCTCAGATTACACTTTGCCTCCTATTTGATTTTTTGCATTGTGTTGATTAACTTATAGAGAAAAGCACTCTTTCTTGATTCTTTGTTCCCCAAACAAATATTTTGTTGTCCTGAGGTACAGCAAGTGTGTGTAACAGAATGACCAAGCTAGGTTAAGTGTGCATAAACAGCACTGAGTGATATGATGACAACAATCAAACAGAGGTGCTAGATGGCGGATGCTTGTTCTGTTGGTCAGGGTGTACCAGCTGGAGACGGGGCTCAGCAGACACCCGCAGGAGAGACCAGCCAGAAGGGACCGCCGAGACGAGCTGATAAGGACCCTGGAGTCGGCGTTGCACGTCCTCAACGGACCTCACCAGCATAGCGACAAGTCGCGGAGGAAGCACACCTTCTCCCCAACCGACTTCTTAGAGGGTGAGATGGACCAGGGGGAGGAAGTGCCCTCGTCCGTCCGCTCTGGGGGCGGAGCCTCGCATTTGAGCTTTGACCTCTGTGTGAAGCTTGTCCCCCCCATGTCTCTCCCTTGGCCCAGGTCTGACCCGCACAGAGAGGGACAGAGGCACGGTGTACGAGCTGACCTTTAAGGGCGACGGGCCGCGAGACTTCACCCAGCTGGTTCTCTTCCGGCCCTTTGGCCCCCTGGTAAGGGTGAAAAACGAGAGGGTGGACACACGCAGCGCGATCATCAACATCATCGTGCCTCTGTCCAAGAGGGCCGACGCGTTCCAGCAGTTCATCAGCAACTTCAGGTAAACACAAACACACACAAACGCTCCGAAAAGCAGACAGTGAGCTTGTAATGGGTGCCATGCTTGATCATGTTCAACTGGTGGCACACAACTCACAATTCGTGTGTTTATTTGTGTGTGTGTGTGTCTCAGGGAGGTGTGCATCAAGCACGACAGTAAGATTCATTTGACTGTGGTCTACTTTGGACGTGATGGGATAGACCAAGTGAAAGCCATCTTGGATCATACCACCAGGTGACGATCTGCAAGGACATCCAGGGTGATAGCAGGGTCCAAGATGTGATCCTGGCATTTGGCAGCTCTGACATGTTTCCTTCTCCCCAGGCAGACCAGGTTCAGGAGTTTCACTCTGATCCAGCTGAACGAAGACTTTTCCAGGGGCCGTGGGCTGGAGGTGGGGGCTCGGGCTTGGAGGCGCAGTCAGAACGTCCTGCTCTTCTTCTGCGATGTGGACATCTACTTCACCGCCGACTTCCTGACGTCCTGTCGCCTCAACGCCGAGCCGGGTGAGAGAGGGACGGCGTGGCCACACCTGGCCGCTTCGGTTCTTCACTTTTTTTGATCGCTCTTGTGCTGTCCGCAGGGAAGAGGGTGTACTATCCTGTGCTCTTCAGCCAGTACAACCCAGCACTCGTTTATAGCAATCACACACATCCTCCCTCCGTTCAGCAGCAACTGGTATGTCCAAAAGATGACCAAGCATATCACAGTACCAAAAAAATTAAATGGCAGAGAGTAACTGTTCAGCGTCTTTGTGGTGGACAGGTCATCAACGAGGACTTTGGCTTCTGGAGAGACTTTGGCTTTGGCATGACCTGCCAGTATCGCTCCGATTTCCTCAACATAGGTAACTGCAAGCTACACCTAATCCACAGGTGCCAAACTCAAGGCCTGGGCCTCGAGAAAATGAGTTTGACACCCCCGAATTAATCTGTTTACACTGCTGACTTTGTAAAGAGGTGTTTGTCTGTGTCAACAGTGTGAACAAATACAGTACTGGTCAAAAAATTTAGAACAAACCAACTCTTCGAGAACTTTCCCAAAAATTATGGAGTTAAATGTACTTTGAGTTTAATTAAGACTTAGATTTAGACTTAAGCCTTATTAGTCATTGCTTTGTAGAATAAGTTCAACAGAAACAAGATTACATATAGCCCCAATAAAGAGAGGAACACTAAACGTGAGAACAACATGCTTGTAAACAAACGTCCATAGGGGGATGTGTACATGGTATACGTTGGATGGGAACATTACAACCTGTTTGGTTAGAGCACAAAGGCATTAAATTGCAAAAAAGTTGAATTTCACATAATTATAGTGTGATTGCACAAAATATTAAGGCATAGAACAGATAAAAAACTGAAGTTAAAAAGGAGAAATTCATTGAATCAGTTTAGAAACCAAAATGTATTCCTTTTATCACCCTTTGACTCATCAAAGTAGCCTCCTTCGGCAGATATAACACTTGATTTAACAATTTCAAAAATAAACCGGAAAAATTGGGTGTTCTCAAACTTTTGACACATAGTGTTCTTCATGCTTTTTCCTATTTCTGTCTCAGTTTTAGTGTTTGTTCTTTCCTCCAGCCTTTCTGACAAAGGAGCAATGTTTGGTGCAACAGTTTTACTCCCTTTAGTTTTATCAATTGCTTCTTATCTCTCCCTATCACTTCTGGAATGTGCTAATCCAATTTGATGTGCAAGTTCTGACCTTGGAGCTTCTGTGTCGAGGTGGTTTTGACCGCAGCATCAAAGGCTGGGGGCTAGAGGACGTGCATCTCTACAGGAAGTACCTCCACAGTAAGCTGATGGTGATCCGCGCCACGACCCGTGGCCTCTTCCACCTGTGGCACGAGAAGCACTGCGCAGACGGACTCCCTCCTGACAAGTTCGAGATGTGCATGAAGACCAAAGCCATGAGCGAAGCCTCACACGGCCACCTGGGGGAGCTCTTCTTTAGGAGAGAGCTCCAGGCCCATCTGAACCTCCACAGTCAGGACAACCACGGAACCCAAGGAGGACACTGAGTCTGAGGATCCTCCCAATCCCTGTGGGCTCTGCTGATCTATGGGGATCATAGCTGGACTCCCATTTATTGTTTCCATTATAACGTCTGTCTACCTGTTTAATTTATTGTTGTTTCCCTCTGCGGTGGATTTGGAAATTTGAGAAAAACAAATGTTTTGTTATGGCGAGTGCGGCCATTGCGATACACCCATTTGCTCTCTGTTGTTTAAGGATGCATTTGTTGTTGAGGACTTCTTTATTTGCCCTCTGTCCTCTGAGAGATAGAAAGAGGAGATAAGAGAGCCAATATTCAGATATTGTGTGTGTGTGTGTGTGTGTGTGTGCGTGTGTGTGTGCGTGCGTGCGTGCGTGCGTGCGTGCGTGCACGTTCTCTATCAACTGTTCTCTATCAATCTATTTGTGCAGGTGTGGGTAATGGGAAGATCCTGGTTTCAGCTCTACTTGAGAAGCTCTGTAAAAGCAACGGAAAGTACACATTGCTGTGTCTCTGCTACTGTTTATTCTATATAGTGAACATCTCACTACAGTGTCACATGGATTTCATTTCATAAAAAAAGAATTTAGGGTCTAATTTTCAGTGATTGGGTTTCATCTTATACTTTCGCAAGGACTTGGCGAAAACACTCGTTAGCTGATATGTGAAACATCTTCGTTGAAAATTGATTGAAGAAATTATATGTTTTGATTCGAATAAAAGCATAACACACTCACACTTAGCAGCACATCTTTGTTGATGAGTGTTTATTAAAGTGATGACTGAGCCAACAATTTAGATACATCATTACACGAATATTTATGACGGATGTGACAATAATGAATAACAGTTAATAATTGCTTTCCTATTGATAAATTTAGATGATTTAATCTGATTAATCTGGGTGGGGCACTTGGGCATCAGCAGACTGCTGACGTCATCCGTAAACAGACACGGGATTGGTTGGAATGACTGCCACCATTTACTATGGTATGACTGCTGCGTTCAAGATCTCCATGTGTACTGTGGCGTCTATTAGACCCAACAGTCAATTCCCTATTTTCCCGTGTATGTAAGTCTACATTCCCATGAATGTAAACATACCGCGGATAAAAATGTACATTAGTTATCTTATCATTTTGTAACTTATGCATGACGAAGCACGACAATTTCTGTTCAGGTATTTGTCAACCAACCATGTAGAGAGATACTGAGATAGGTCAAGATAAGCACCAGATAAAAAATTTCAATTTCTTATTGTTGCATTAAACTAAACACAAGGTCTCACACCAACAACTAGTTATAGAATGACTTGTCGTTGACTCTGTTCAAAAGCATACTAATTAGGCAGTGGTCTGACTGTCCGAGCGCGGAAAAATAACATCCACATCACCTGCATCGCAACTGGAAAATGAAGTATCGAAACTATTCTAATTTGTTCCGACGTTCCATAAACGCATCACGAGCCCGGCCCGGGACAGCGACTCCCATTGCCGGCAGACGGGCTGCTCCGCGCCAGTGTTGCAGCGCCTCCGCGGGATGAATGGCAGAGTTTACGATATGATGCCTTATGAGAGGATTACCGGGTGAGAACCCGCCAAGACGCTGCTATTAGATTACATCCAGCCTAGTCCGCGTTTTTCCTTCTTTTCTTTTCTTTTTTTTACCGCCTTAAACTTCATCACTTGTTGCAATTGTCGCCTCCCCCTCGGTGGATCGACGCAGATATAGGTGACAGCGCAATGACACACGTGTGTTTGAATTCGTCGCACACGTAGGCAGACAAATAGGCCGCCTGTTGTCTCTCACGCACTCGGTCGGGACCAGCTCAGGAGAGGAGAGGACGCAACATGTTCCAAGCAGCCGGGATCCTGCTCATCGCGCTGGACTTGACCTGCCTCGTCCTCGGTATGTGCATTCAAGGGGGTGAGATCGGGCCAGGAAAACACGATCGACTTTATTGTAAACATCTGCTCTGATTATCACTTTGTTTGTTCAACGTGAGCGCCTAATCTAGGGTGATAATGTAGATATAGTCCCCTTTCCCAGGGGGGCCGGTGGGCTTTGGAAGGGGAGAGCTGGAGGATGGAAAATAAGGCAACACAGTCTCACCCTGTCTGTCTTTTTTTCTCTCCCACCACCTCCCTGGCAAACTGTATATTTAGCTCACTGTAATGGAAACAGACCACAGAAAACTCCAGGAGAGGAACCAGAGTAACTGCAGTGAAGCTGCAGTCAAATAGTCATCTAGTGAATTCCTCCCTGGCCTGTTTGGGATGAAGGGACTGGTTCCTCCTGTTCTAACCATTGACGTGTTTTGTTTTGATGCAAATGTATCTGGCACGAATTTTCCACAATGTGAAAGTCAATCTGTGTCACTTTTCTTTGTTCTTGTGATGATATCATTGTTGCACAGTTTCACCAGCTGCCACGCACACAGCAGACAAACCAGATGTGCTCCATCACCTCTCTCAGGTTTGGGGTGCGATTTGGTATTACCCATCGCCCAAAAACTAAGCGGTAGCATGATCCAGCTCAAGTCTGTTAGAGTCAGCGTGCGGATGATGGGGGACTTTCTCAGCTGATTGTTTGTTTTGTCTGCCGTGCCTAAGAATGCAGGCCTAATCGGAGGCCTGTGGTTGGGATAATTCAATTAGCCCCCTGATACTGCTGCGATGTGTAACATAACACTGATCTAATCTATCCACATGTGCTGCGCCACAAGGGATGCGTGTGTGTGTGTCTGTCGTCCCACGGTGGAGGAGAGAATCCCACGTTCCTCCTCACATCCGAGTCGCTCACTCTGACTGTCTCGCGCCTTTGTCTGTTTTGCAACATTTGGGAACACGGAAAATGTACGACGACCAAGCCAGGCGAGCGCAGACGTGTTTTACAGCTCAGGGTAGTTACTGTTCACTTTGGCATGATGACGATGATCAGCCTCTTCATCGTGTTCCGTCATGTCGTGGTACGAGCTCACACATTGGATGCAGTGGTGGTAAGATTGTGCTCCTGTTGTAGTTTTGTTATTACTCCAATTGTATACTACAAAGTTTTTAGTATCTTCTACCTTCTGTATCACCCTGAGCAGCTTGGGCCTTTAATTTGCTGAATTGCAAGATCAATGGATCAATAAAGTACCTGTGCTACCTGTATTTTGTTGACTATAAGTAGACCCTTCTGTGGACCCATTGGAAGTGTTGGGTCAGGGTTAGGTTTAGGTTATGGTAGACCAACCCCTAGCCCGCCGTCTTTCCTTCATCCCTTCAGTGTAATGAAGCAGTCAGCAATGTTGATTTGTTGGGTTAGGGTTTGGGTCAGAGCCATCACTTCACCTTATCATCCAACATCTCAAATGTGGCACTGACAGTGTCTTATTCCTGTTTGTTGACATGCACATCAGGTATGGACGTTCCCTAACCTCTGCCTGTCCAACTGTCCTCTCTCTCACAGTGGGACTCCCGACTGTCACACTAACGCTGCGGCACAACCCGTTCAAGCGGGGCTTTTTTTGTAACGATGACTCCATCAGATATCCCATCAAAGACGACACCATACCTTATCAGCTGTTGGGAGGCGTCATGATCCCGTTTACGTTGGTCGTGGTAAGTCCACCCCGTCCTCCATCCAAACAGACCGTCTGTGGACCCTTTGTGTTGTGTGCCATCTCTAGACTTGCCATTAAGCATCGCTTAAGTATTTCTCATTTTGATTTTCTTCCACCTGCCCACTTAGATCATCTGCGGCGAGTGCCTTTTTGTCTACATGTCTCGCTTGAAGAGCCAACCTACGAGGAGCGGCTACGTGGCCTGTGTCTACAGGGTGGTGGGCAGCTATGTGTTTGGAGTGGCAGTCAATCAGTCCATGACAGACATATCCAAGTACTCCATCGGTCGCTTGCGCCCCAACTTCTTGGCCACGTGCAAACCGGCCTGGGACCGAGTCAACTGCAAGGCCGGGGGATACATCGACAACTTCACCTGCACTGGGGACAAGTTCCAAGCGGATGAGGCCAGGTAGGAGTTATTCCATCAAAGGTCAACAGGTAGCATGTGTAAACAGGTGTGGCAAAGTTTGCGAACCTTATCTGATGTTCCAGGCTGTGACCTGCTGGGATGTTTGCAGTAATTGAGGCAGGGAATCGTAGATGTGTCGTCAACGATGAAGTACAAATTCTCCTTTGTTCTCTCAGGCTGTCCTTCTACTCCGGTCATGCGTCGTTTTCCATGTACTGCATGCTGTTCCTCGCAGTAAGTACATTATTGGAGCTATTGTCGATTTAACTACGATTGTCAGACGGTTAATGGCTCTAAACACAATTAATCTCAATTATTTTTTTGTAGTTATTCAGTTATTCATTTGAAGACATTTGGAAGTCCACATTAGCAATGAAATGCAATTCTTGCCATAATTTTTGGAGGCGGAATGAAATGACCACAAAACAGAACTCAGTTTTATGATGACTTCTATTTATTCCTCCACAGCAAATACAATGCAAACCAACTGTAGGGTAGTTTCAAAGTTTTCAAGGGCACCGAGGGGACAGAATAGAACAAACTATAATAATGACAAAAGAAATGAAGGCGTCAACGTGCCAACAGCTCAAAAGCCCTGAATACACTGTACAAAGGATGACTGACGTCTGTCTTTTGTGCACAGTGTAGTTAAAACACAACATCCTCATCATACTGCATATTGTGATAATATTTGTGATCCCTCATGTTGATATTGGCTGAGAAAACCAAAGTATGAGGACGGCGTCCCTCTTCTTGTGACTCCTCAGCCTCTTTGTCAGCCTAACCTCCTCTGTCCTCCAACCCTCTGCCCTCTAGTTGTACATTCAATCCAGGCTGAAGACGCAGTGGGCGAGGCTACTACGTCCCACCATTCAGTTCTTCCTGTTTTGCACGGCCCTCTACGTGGGCCTGTCCCGCGTGTCCGACTACAAGCACCACTGGAGCGACGTGCTGGTCGGCCTACTGCAGGGTGGAGGAGTAGCCGTCCTCATAGTGGGTACCGCATTAGTACTATTTCAGCTCTCGTCATGACGTTTCTTCTCCGTTACATTCACGGTCTGATTTTCGTTTCTGTCTGGGCAGGTGTTCTTTGTGTCCAACTCCTTTGAGCAGCCGGTGATAGAGGAGGTGGCGCCTCAAGTGGAAGACACTGCTCATCCCAATCTGCAGGAGGCGGCGTCCAACGGCAACCACTACGGCAGCACAGGCTGAATCGGGAGAACGCGTACGGGGCTGATCTCCTGCGAAAGGCCGCAGAGAGACGAAACGGGGCTCAGGTTCTAGTTTTTCAGCTTCTGGCCCCGAAAAAGTGGAGATGGACACAAGTGCACTAAGACGTACACCACTTGCACTGAGATTGAAAAAGAAAAATAAGATTTTGTTTCTATTTTCGCATTGAATCGGGTGATAAACTGCTTCATCTCCGAATCATAACTTCACATGGTGCATTTACCCGAAAAGTAAAAAATAATATTGCACATGCGGCCTGAGCTCGTTAAAAATGTGGTTAACTGTATATTTTGGACCGATGTTGCCATAGTAGATGAATGAGATTCCATTGGCTGGGAATATAATGAGCGCCTGTGTGTGCACTACAAGCAGGCTTGTAGGACGCCTGGCACCTGTGAACAAGAAAACCCGGACTGTCCACAAAACCTGAGATCAGGAGCGATATTTTATTGCATTTTATTTTATATTATTTAAACAACATATGTATTGCCTTGGCCAACACGTGGCTGCTACCCACTGTGAATCCCTCTCGAATGCACAACTGTGTGAATCTTACTACAGATTTCAAAATGCAATACAGTCTCTTTCTATTTCTTCTATTTACAGTTTTTATACAGCTGGTTGTGTTGACCCTTATACAATCTGGAACCCAGAAATGATATTGTTTGGAGATATCAGGGCAAAATGGGACAAATACGCCTGATAAATTTGTTTTTAATTCGTATTAAATATATTGAGTATCTTGAAAACTGGCTCGTGTGTCGATTTCTTTCCTCTACTCCCCTTTCAAAGGAAGGGCTGCAAAATCCACAAACTAAATTGCCTGCTAAAACAGAAAAATGGAACATAGCACAGACAGTCACTGCTTTGAGTGGCTCACTGAGAGTTTGTGGGTGTGAACCATAAAAACCACACACAGCTTCATCGACTGGTTGAACAAGTGTAAGCGAGTGTGCCTCTTAGCTGCGCCCCTCGGCCTTTGTTAGGCAGAGGATCTGCCCTCAAATCCTCTTACGGTGAGACTGAGACCAGACTGACGTCTCCCACTCGCTGGGCGGTTTCAGTTTCAGTGTCAACGTCAGTGTCATCCGCTGGACAAAAAAAATGGAGGAGCTCCTTCACTGCTGGTGAGTCCTCCAGTCTGCTGAGATGCGTTTGAGCACAGACACACGCTGCAGCTGTTGTGATAAGAGGCTGTGCACGGCTCAGAGGATTAAAACGGAAAAGAATGTTTCCTCAGACTGACCACATTTGCAGAGTTGCAGAATAAGGACACGCGACATTCACCAACAACCCAAGTCAGTTCCCCTTTTGTCAAGATGGATATTAGGAAATTAACCTCGTTTCACGGTGTAAACAACAACAGGCACAATTTCCAAAAAAGCTTTGCTGCCCCCCAAGGTGAGAGTGACCTCGTTGAAAAGTTTACCAGGCCAAAAGGTGGCAAACCTCTGAATTAGAGTGAGTCACAGCTCCACGTGTGTTTTGCACCGGACAGCTGATGTCTTGGCGTCCTTGCCGGTCTCTCGATCGCGTCATTGTCATGCTGCTGTGGTCCACACAGCAGCTCCATTCTCTAGCAGTCACGTGTCTTCGATTATCTTGCCAGGCACCGATGGTGTTGGAGACATGACCGTCACAGAATGTGGCAGTTTGCAATAGAGACCGAGCGAAACTGTTTAGAAAGAACAAGTTAGGCACACTGAGTTTCCAAATTGTTCCTAAAGTACCCTCCTTTATGTTTTCACCTAAACACTTGCCTCAAAATAATAAAAAATTGCTGACTTTCAGTGGTGACCATACTTAACGTCAATGCATTTTTGATCTAGTTCCAGATTTATATAATTTTATGACTTACAAACTAACTTAGTCATATTGTGGAAGATTTTTCATTTGATTTTTCATTTAATCTAATATTACATGCAATACTTAGCTTAATCAGGCATGTATGTAGTATAAAGCATGGTCATGCAACTAATGTGACATAGTTTTTTACCTGTTCAATCTCAATAACAGCCTTTAAAATTCTGTCAGCATATCAGGACAGAGGACACCTCTGGCACGCCATTATTATGTTGCTATGGAAACATAAAGCTGGAAGCAGAGACCGATATGTCAGCAACATACGATGATCATGTGGCGTTTATGTGGCACACATAAACACTATGCATTTGTGGGTCTGATGGAAAATGTTTCCCCCTCTTAAATGACTTCATGTGCACCCACATGTCCAACAAGGGTCCTGTGTGCATTGTCTCACCTGTTTTTGCATCATCAGCCCGTCTTCGGCATCCGAGAAATCCTGACATGTCTCAAACCAAATTGGGTTTAGAGGCACGAGTGTCAACTCAAAAACAATGCACAGGGAAATTCTAACTGGCATTTGCCAAGATAGTGCACTCGTCTGTATATGCTTGTTTATGTCTCAGTCGTTGTGGAATATTTGGCATTAACTTATATCATTTGTATCGCTGTATTCGCTTATTTATATCTTGTTGTGGACACATCAACAGCAAGACTGTCACAAGTTGGAGTGGGATCCCTGTGATGTAATTCATTGAGCTTTTTTTCGTGATTCACATCATTTTGTGGGACTTGTTCTTCATGCAATGTCATGCAGAAGGCTGATCACATGAGTGTACAGATTAAGTCCCAAAAGCGCAGATTTGGCATTTGCAACTTTCAAACTGTCAAATCTGTGTTGCTGCAGGATAAAATTGACCACTGCCTCAAGACTGTGCTGCATCAGAAGCCAAATCATTGCAGAATTCTTTTTGGAAAGAGTCCAGCTACTTGCAATTTCGATTCCAGCACTCAGCACAGATCATCCTGTTGTCTCCATCTGTCGGACGACTCCGGCAGGGTCGCTGTGACAAAACTCAACGACACAGAGGTTCAGTTGTAATAAGTCAATATTTATTACCACAGTATCAAACATTTGACCCTCATGATTGCCTTTAAGGTGGTAAAACAACAACTCCACTGCTTTAGACTGAGGACACAGTCATTTGCCATTTTAAAAATCCATCATTGAAGACAATTTGCTTTCCTCATGTTGACCACTTCAAGATCTCGGCAAAACAAAAAAAATGCAAATACCCTCATTGTTCTGGACAGCTTTTTCATACAGGAATATCACGCCACATCGACTGATGAAGCATTGACATACTAAAGATATTTAAATTAAGCCTGGGATTAGAAGAATTTTACAACACGGCAGGGTTGTAAAATTTTATTTTGTTTGAGAGAAATCTGTACATGGAGGATCTGGCCTTCAGCGTGTTCACATACACTAGCACTATGAGGACAAGGACAGGTAGCGCACTGAAGATCTCGGGAAGTGCTGTCAATTACTCAAAGCTGCCCAGGAAGTTCAGCACAATCTGCTTCAATTTAGCGTCTGATGCCTCTGAGATCATGCCGTCGGCCCTGAAAAAGAGATGAGAAGAAGACAGATTTAGGGAGAATTCTCAAACACGTCAATAAACGAATAAAACAGAAATGTTTGTATGTCTCACTTGATGGCGCTGAGCAGTTCCTGTTGCTGGCTGAGGATGTGCTGCAGGAAGGCCTTCTCAAACCTTGTGATCTTGCTAGGCTCCATCTTGTCCAGGTGACCTCTGACACCAGCATAGATGACGGCTACTTGCTCCTCGATGGCCATGGGAGCTGAATGAGGGTGAGAGACAAACTCCTTAAGAATCCATCAAACATCACACAATACAATAATGTTTCTGTGACTCTGCTTCCGATTTGATCGCCATTCTATGCGCTGATGCTTAGATGGTGCGCTGGTGACGTTGCAACACTCACAGTATTGCCCCTGCTTGAGCAGCTCGGTGAGCCTGACGCCTCTGTTCAGCAGCTGCTGGGTGGCAGCGTCCAAGTCGGAGCCGAACTGAGCGAAAGCGGCCACCTCACGGTACTGGGCGAGCTCCAGCTTCATGGTACCAGCCACCTGAACAAAGGTCACGGAGAACGAAGCGACCCAGGTAAGAACCTCATGTTGCTGCACTGCAATCCTTTCACTAAAAAAATTTTCACACTCAAAACATCTGAAAGGAAAGAGAATCAAAAGCCAAACCTGCTTCATGGCTCTGGTCTGGGCAGCAGATCCGACTCTGGACACAGACAGACCCACGTTGATGGCTGGGCGGATACCTTTGTAGAACAACTCTGTCTCCAAGAAGATCTACAGGAAACGCAGAGGCTGTCATCATTAAACCGGATCTTCACAGAGCTTTTGCGAGTGAGTGAACAAGTTTTGAGGCCCGAACCTGTCCGTCGGTAATGGAGATGACGTTGGTGGGGATGTAGGCGGACACGTCGCCAGCCTGGGTCTCGATGACCGGCAGGGCGGTGAGGGAGCCGCCCCCGAAGTTGTCGTTCATCTTGGCGGCTCTCTCCAGCAGACGGGAGTGCAGGTAGAAGACATCGCCTGGGTAAGCCTCGCGACCGGGAGGACGACGCAGAAGCAGGGACATCTGACGGTAGGCGACAGCCTGACGGGGTAGAAAAAAAACAAAACCTGAGCTTTAGACAATCCTTGAAACATGTCTAAGATCCAATATGGCGGTGGAAGCGAGGGCGGCGCTGACCTGCTTGGAGAGATCGTCGTAGATGATCAGGGCGTGCTTCCCGTTGTCCCTGAAGTACTCTCCCATGGAGCAGCCCGAGTAGGGGGCCAGGTACTGCAGGGGGGCGGCGTCGGAGGCGGTGGCAGAGACCACGATGGTGTACTTCATGGCATCGGCGTCAGTCAGCCTCTTCACCAGCTGGGCCACGGTGGACCTCTTCTGGCCGATGGCAACATAGATGCAGTACAGCTTCTTCTTCTCGTCTGTCCCGTCGTTGAAGCGCTTCTGGTTGATGATGGTGTCAATGGCGATGGCGGTTTTACTGGAGGAGAAAACATTAAATGAGGGTTTGCTTCCTCTCCACTGCAATCTCCTGAAAGGACTACTTCACCAATATTTATGTGCGGCTAATGGACTCATGATCAAATTCGGGAAGAGGCCTTAATGGCATCGCTCACCCAGTCTGCCTGTCTCCGATGATCAGCTCTCGCTGGCCTCGGCCGATGGGCACCAGACTGTCCACAGCCTTGATTCCGGTCTGCATGGGCTCCCTCACAGAGATGCGAGGAATGATGCCAGGAGCCTTCAGCCCCACACGTCTACGGATCTTTGAACCAAGGGGACCCTGAGCATTTAAGAAAGGTGCAAAAGCATTTGTTAAAAGCGCAAAACACTTTCAATTCTCGTTTCTCATGAAATATTTCCACAGTTAAGAAATAACAAAACAAGCAAAACCAAAGAAAACATTGCATCCCTGATTTCAAAGTCAAATAAAAGGCACAACCTTTCCATCGATGGCGTTTCCCAGGGCATCCACCACACGGCCGAGAAGCTCCTCGCCGACAGGGACGTCGACGATGGCGCCAGTCCTCTTGACGATGTCGCCCTCCTTGATCAGCTTGTCGTTACCGAACACCACCACACCAACGTTGTCGGGCTCCAAGTTGAGAGACATGCCCTGTTGGTAAGAGGACGCAGATCACCATTACCTGCAGCCTGAGTTGACGGGTACACAATGCATTTCATTGCAAGGTAGTTCCACCATTATTGCAGTGAAACAACAATTTTGTCTTGTCGTAAAGTTCTATCTCATGTATTAAAATTTCTTGTTTTTCTATCCAACACTCGACCAGAAAAACATCTGATCTGCAAATTGTTTTTGAAAAGTGCCCCATACCTTCAGTCCAGAGGAGAATTCCACCATCTCCTCTGCCTGCACGTTCCTGAGCCCGTACACTCTGGCGATACCATCACCGATGGACAGCACGCGGCCCGTCTCCTCCAGGTCTGCAGAGGTGTCTGCTCCCAAAATCTTCTCCTCCAAGATAGAGGACACCTCAGCCGTGCCTGTTTAAAAGTAAGTCAACGTTCAAAGATACTTCTGAATGTGGTCCTACAACTCTTGACTAAAAACAATCATTTGGTTTCTAAATGGTGAAGAAATTCTTCAAGGCAATTTTATTTGCTAGAAAATTTTGATATCTTGCAGAACCCATCGGTGAAACTCAATGACACTTGCAGACAGCTGCACATTCTGCAAGTTATTTAACTTCCGTAGCGCCTTGTTGCATCTTAATGTGTTCATATGATCAACATTTGGCCTCGAGTGCTTGAATAAACAGTCCTTCAATAATCAGTCCTGCATATTTGCAGGGAAAAATCTAATTCAAAAATGCTACGTACAATGATTTGTGTAGTGTTCTATGCAAGATCCGGTTAAAAGATTTTCAAACACGAGCTCATGCATTAATAAACTTGATATGTGCCCACAGGACATCTTGAGGTCACGGCACTTGTAATGAACACTTTAATTGCAAAGTTGGCGTGAGAACATCAAAACTGCAAAATGTAACAAATAACTAATGGTAGGCTCCTCAGTGTATGATTTGGTGCGTTAGATTTCAGTACTGAGGGGCGCAAGTGGAGCGTGCTGAATGGTCTCCATATGTCTGCAAACACAATAGATTCGCCAGAAAACACTATTTGACGAGCACTCTACGAATATAAACTATAATGGTGGTCAGCGTGTGGATGGAAGGCGCTGCTGGGCGGAGTGAACGTGATGTTCTCACCGGTCTTCTGCAGCATTGGTCTGTGAGTGTGCAGGTGATTGACCCCAACGGACACGGCCGGGAGAGCTTTGGAGACCTGAGTGCATAAATATATACACAATCAAACATGAAAACAAATGCTGAATCGTTGACTTGCGGTGTAATTGCGCGATATAATGTTTAGCTTCGGTGCAATATAGCCGATTAGCGACGTGCCGCTTCCTGACCTTCACAGCGTGGCTCACTGCGCGCTCGGCGCAGCTAGCCAGCCTGCTAATGTAGTGTCTACGTGTTGCAAGGGGCAAACACGACCGTTCGGCAAGGACAACACTGTAGAATACGTTTATTTTCGCGTTTACAGTCTGACAGCCGCCACGATTTCTCAGATGTGATTATTGTAGACTTTAAAACCTGCGTTCACGGGCCGGTACAGCACGTAGCATTAGCGGCCTGCGGCTTTAACGTTACCCTTCGCACTCACAAGCTTCACAATGACATTTCCGCACATTTGCACCGTCAAAATGCAGATCGGGCGAATTGAACACTTACGAGTCCAGCCCTTCTTGGCAGGGCGCGGGCCAAAGCTGCTGCGACTCGCACGGATAACATTTTAACGGGCTGTTGGTGACCTGTCCTCCACGATCAGCGGCTTCGACCTGCCTGTGTCACTTACAATGTAATGGTGGCTGTCTCAATGAACTCTTCTTCTATTTATCCCAAAACAAGATGGGCTTTGCCGGGTATTTGCTCACTGCTGTCACCAAGTGGTGTGGAGACAGCACTACTAACGATGGCGCAATTTCAGTTTGAACGCTTGCGGAATGTAAAAACGGTGATTTGATGCTCAACAAGACCACGGAGGCCACAAGAATAACACGTTTACAGGTTCTAGTAAAATGATAATATGTTATGATTGAAGGTGCAGGTATTGAGGACATAGTCAGCACTATGGGTACTATGAATAAACACAATAATAAGAAATTAAACTAGTTTGAATACGTTTTCACTGGGCCCGCAATCAATATTCATGCAGTCACGCAAGCAGATGTAATATTTACTTACAACGATTACAAGCCTGATTTATTACCAAATCTGAAAATCTATATTTTGAAACACAGTAAACATTAATGAGTTAAGGATGACTTTTGTATGTGCAACAAACCTCATATTTGGCTGCAGGGATTTTATTTCACTTTGAAAATGATTAGCGAGGAGACCCATATGTCATTTTTACTGTTGCCAGACACATTCAACAGAGCTACAGTACATATGAGCCACGAATAAGTGGGCGCAGGCTTTCATCCAACTTTGTTTTTACTTCTGTTTTTAATTATTAGTTTTAGTTTTATCAGTTTTTAGTTATCTGAGTCAAATATTGCAAAAAAAACAAAAAAAACATCTGCACTCTGGTGTGGTGGAAATCAGGAAAGCAACGTGTCAACACAAAGATGGCGACTGAGAAATTGCTGGGTTGATGGGAATAGCTTTTTTTCCAATGCTTAAAAATGTAGCGATTGAAATGGGGCTCAGGGTGTGAATAACCCAGACGCCAGATTGCCTTTTTAAGAGAGGCTTTATAACAGCAGTTTTCAAGGCCTTTAGGGAGAGGCAATAACTTCGGGCCCAAAGAGCTAAAAACAGCCCTTTGAAAACCTGTGCACATCGCATGAAGACAGCAGATGGAATAGTTAAGTTGGTATATAACTCACATCATGTTTTAATTATTGACGGCTCAACATCTAACATCTGAGGAATGCCTGTATTGAGTTCACGCAAGCGTTGCACATGTTGTGTGCCGATGGCTTTTCTAATCTTCCCCTTTTTGTTGTTGATAAACAAAGCCGAGCTCATTACAGACCTCATCAGCAAAGATTTAATGGATGACTGACTTAAGAGGGGTTTGTCAGTGACTCAACAACAGTAAATGTTTGTAATTTCCGGGGATATGTGATTGTCTCGCACATTGTGCTTTAAATGTGGAGGTGATTGTTTGTTTTACATAACGGTGGAATTCAAGTTTTGGTGTTCCCCATCTGTGCTCAACCTCTAAAGCTGCAGGGACATTGGGGATCTGTCAGCTAACAAAAAACAAATTACAGCAAAGTACATCGATATCCTCAACAAATACCTGCTCGGCGTCTCCGAGGACCTCAAACTCAGCTCAAGATTCATTTTCCACCAGGACAGCGACCTCAAGAAACACAGCCAAGAAATTGCGAGAGTTGCTTAAGGACAAGGTGGAATGTCCTCGAATGGCCCTGTGAGAACCTGGATTTGAACCTAATCGAACATCTGTGGAAGGACATGAGAAACGCTGAGCCAAGGATTCCCGCAGAGGCTCAAAGGAGAAGAGTGGAAAGAAACAGAGAACATCCCCCACTCCTGCGGTCAAATTATGTTGTATCATATAAGAGCACGACCAGAAAATGTAGCTGCTGAAATGTAGGACCTTCAAGTCAAACATGTTTGAGCATCTCTGCAAAATCAGAACTGAGTCCCTGTTTTGAGTAGACAATGAATTGGAAATTATCTTCGGGAATATGTTTCTGGGTAATTTAAGGGTCATTACATTACATAAATGTTTTCCATCATCAACTTGAAAGACCTCATGGGGTGTACTGAACAATCTTAGGGCCACTTTGCCTCTCTAAGCGAAGGCATATATTTCTGCAAAGGTCAAGAAGTCCTCTCAAAGTGAGAGGTTCATTCTCCCTCAGTCCTGAAATGCCTTCTGGCAGAATTGCCTCAATATGGCAGACAGAGCACGTAGGAATGAGTGAGGAATGTTAAGATTGTCAATAAATGTTTTATTAGAAATATATGTTGTGGGGCGAGGAGGTGTGTGTGTGTGTGCAACAGCAGGATAAATATCAATCAGCAATACCTCTTATCTCTATTTGACTGCTCTGTTTGATCAAAACGCCATTGCATCTTTTGATCTTCCACATGATACACACATACAAGATATAAACAACATCAACAGCATCTTCGATGACTATACGAATGAGGGTAAACAACGGGGCGACAGAGGAATGACCAAGTACTTTTCCATGCGTTACCCTGTGAGAGAGCGCAATACCGCTCCCTGGCGGTGAGAGCGTGCAGCGCCATGCGTGGCGGAGCGAGGTGCCGGGCTGAGCGTAGCAGTCAGCCAGTTAGACGGGCGCTCGGTTCGCTTCAGTCGACTCGGCTCGTCTGTCTGTGGCGCTGAGCAGCGACAACCAGCCGCCTGAATGTAGATCTCAGCCAACGAAACCTGCGAAACCACGCGACAAGGATCCCAGGATGGTGTTAGTGCATGTGGGGTATCTGGTTCTTCCCGTGTTCGGCTCAGTAAGAAACAGAGGTACGGTATTAATATTCATCGATCCCAAACATGTGCCCTGTTTATCTTAATATGCACTGCAGCTGCTGCCTTGCTAGCTAGCTAGCTAGCTCGCCCGCTCGCATTAGCTACTTTCTTCGAATCGATCGCTCGAATTAATCCGTCAACCCGCTTGTAACACCGGTTTTTGTATTGTACACACTAACGACAGACGTAGATTACAGAACTTTGTGTGCTGCGGGTGGTTATTTGTCGCTTCTTAAAGATAAATGTCGCCGCTGAAGATAAGCTAACTGGCTAACTGGCATGGGCTATTTCGTGGAACGGAAATATTCACCACAAAAGATTCCACACGTTCAGGGCGTGTGGTTCAACCTACATGAGGTGGATTGCGAACTTCTTAACAAAGATCTGGCTCGCCAACGCCACAAAGCGTGACATTGATGGCGTGAATTCATCGTAAGTCGCTACGTTACTGTATGGTTTTGTTGAATGTCGCGTATTTTTCTCGTTAAAACGCCGCAAAGTAGACGGAGCCCCTGTAGCCACTCAGCTTATCTGTCTGGGTGATGTCATTTGAAGATCATCTGCCTCTGTTAGCGGTCACCGTGCTTCTCTCTGATTAATGTCACCACTACAAACGCTTAATCAATCGATAACGTAACAAATTCAGTCGAGAGCGACGTTCTCTACCACTCCTCCGCGGTATTATGTGCAATTTGGGAAAAAGAAAATTCCAATTCCGACAGCTGTTGGGTCGAATTGACGGAATTTACTCTCCCCTCTCCTACCGAAACAAAATAAAAAAAGAAAGATCGTCACAGTGTAAGCGTACCGAAGCTACAGTGTAAAATTAATTTCATAACAGAGGCATCATTGATTTCATTGTGCTTTTATTTCTGTTCTTATTTCCCTGTTTCATAGTATGGAGGCTGGCTCTACATTCTGCATTTATCAGATCTTTGTCGTCCCCCCCATTGTGTAGCTAATGATCATCTGCTGCTGTGTGGTGTGGCGTGGCCTCTGCCTGTTCTCTGCATTTAGCTGTATTGTGAATCCCTTCTTCATTTCCTCTTTCCATCAGAAGACGACATTGGTATTAAAAAAAGCACTTCTCTCCCTCCCACCCCACCACCCCCTTTACCTCTCCTCCCGAGATGTATCAGCCATAGATCTTCCATGTAAAAAAAAACGGACTAAAAATAGCTAACACGATAGAAAGCAGCACCTTTGTGTCCTTTTTTTTCTGTCAAATTTTGCTGTAGCACTGAGTGGACATTTTTTTAGTATCCTTTTTTTTAGATATCAGTTGAATGTCATTGTGTACCTCCCATCCAGTTTTGATAGACAACATGCTGTAAATTCCTGTCAAGTGGATACATTTTGCATGATCTCCAAACGCTGCACTGCACTATTGAACACCAGAATTGGGCTCATCCTTTTCTCCTCCTTCTCCTCCTCCTCCACCTCACACAAGGTGCAATGTACAGGATTCCAGCGACGTCTCAATTTAAAAAAAAAAAGAAAAGAAAAAAAAAGAATTAAAGCATGCAATTTGGAAGCTTCATGCATGTCGTTCTGCATTAAGCCAACCTACGTTCAGCATTTTTTCAGTACATGAATGAAGGTACACTGCACCTGCCATAACTGTCTCCATTTTTTGTGTAATCCTTTGTTCCCTTCGCCAAAAAGTAGAAAAAAAAATTCTAATCGAGCTTTGAAACACACTGAATTATCAGGGCAATGGACGAAAGCAAAACGAAAGATCGGCAAGCTTAAAAAAAACATTTGCACTGGTGGTTCATCACTTCCCAATCCCCCTCCTCACTAACATATGGCCAAAATGCTATCCATTTCACAGGGATGCCTATTTTCCTGCACTGCTAAAAAAAAAAGAAAAAAAAGAAAAGAGAACCTCTTATCAGTAATAACGTCTTTATTGTTTGGTTGTGGTCTCTCTTTACCCTTTGTTCTGGTAATAGTACTCTCAATGCATGGTCACATTTATGATTCATAATTTTTGGTTTTTGTTTTTTCTACATTGACTAGTGAAAATCCAATGTAATCTTTCTGTAGTAAAGATGTACCCTGCTGTACTGGAATCATGTGCTGTAGCCAACACGTCTGCTCATTGGATGCTGCTTTTGTTCTTTTTAACCCTATATGGAGCATGGTGGGCCTTGCCTTCAGTCTATGTTGTTTATTTTTTGTTGCATGGATTTATACTATTTATTACAAACAAAGCGAGAAAGAAAACACAAATTCCACATAACTAATATTTTTCAATAAAGAATATAGTGTTTTTCCTAACCTTCAGTGTGCTTCTTGCTGATTTCCATTTATTGTCCTCCCT
>OMPJ01041457.1:0-14256 GCA_900312935.1 Carapus acus
AGCAAAAGCTCCGCTGCGTTTGAGGTTTAGAAATACCTGAGAAAACATAGCTTCTGCGGATTTGATCAGTAAAATAGTTTCACTACTTAAAAGCTATTTGATTTAGAAAACAGCGACGTTACGACCACGCTACTGAGAAATGTAGTTAAACTAGTAACGCCGCTACTTGTAACGCCGCTACTGCCCAACACTGATTGTCACATCAACCAACCCTAACTAAGTCAACCAATACTAACCCTAAACCCCAGTCTTACTCTAACCCAGGGGTCGGCAACCCAAAATGTTGAAAGAGCCATTTTGTTTTTTACCAAAAAAGTAAAAGACAAAACCTGTCTGGAGCCCCCCAAAAATTTAAAAGCCTTATATAAGCCTTATTAATTAATATTAATATTGATAAATTGATATTTATTCTTAATATTTTTACAACATTGGAAAACGTTAAGAATCTTTTTGTCACATTTTTCTTTCCAGATAAACCATATTAAAACAAACAAATTACATTTTTCCCATTTTTATCCATTGTCACACATTTTTGAAAATGCTCCAGGGAGCCACCAGGGCGGCACTAAAGAGCCGCATGCGGCTCCAGAGCCGCAGGTTGCCGACCCCTGCCCTAACCCAATTGTGTTTAAAGTCTGATGACCTGATATGAGCTAAGTACAGGAATTCAGGCATATCTTATATTCATTTCAACTGCGCTGACTATGTATCAGTTCCTTTGATCAATAGCTTCCATCAGGCAATCCAGGAATTATTTTCATGCAGGTAGTGCTTCATATTAATAGTTATGTTGATATTTGATGTGCTAACCTGTCAGGTTTTAGAGAGTGGCAATGGATGTCTAAAATGCATCTCCTACGTGTACCCCTTTGTCGTGCAGCTTCTTAAGAATTTTTCCAATATTTGACTGTGCTTTGATTCTGTTTTCGCTCCATCAGCTACACCTCCGCTCACATCGGCGTGACCCTCCGGCGATCGCCTTCTCTCTCCGACCACGAGAGGCACAAGATCGTGGGCATTCTGGTCGTCATCACTGTCAACTTTATCGTGGTATTCGGGCCTTACCACCTGGTCGGGGGATATAGGTTCGTGTCCCTCTTGCAGATAGACGAGCCGTGCGGATTTGAGCGCTCCATTTTTCTCGTCTACCGCCTGTGCTACGGTCTGACCAGCCTCAACACCCTGCTGGACCCCCTCTTCTACATCTTTCTGTACCCCGACGCTCGGCTGGGGTTGCAAAGGTCTTTGCCGTGCCTGGGGAGAGGGAGCGGTTCTCGTAAGCAGGCCGCCCTCGGGACCAGAGCTCAGCCCAGCACCCGGAGTGAGAGCGTGATGGGTGATATTCTGCTCGGAGTTTGAGAAGGCAGACAGAGACAGACTCTAAAGAAATGCAACACTGCCCATTGGTGGCCAAAACATGTAAACACATGAAGTTGATCTTCAATCAGAACCCTGTTCAGTAGAGCGTTTGTGTATTGCATGATGCAAATTGTTTCATGGACAAGAATTTTGGGGAGGAAAGAGGGGTTGGGTGGGGGGTAGTTATTCTCTAGGTGCTAGCTGTCATTTTCACACTCAAATAGAATACAAAAAAGAAAAGATTAATTTACTGTACCTGGGAATTGAGTTTCCTTTTTTTCCTTTTTTTTTCCTTTTTCTACAAATATGACATTCTTAGCTGTGTATACTTTCAACTGCTTTGTTTAATAAAGACTTTTTTCTTGTTCAAAAGGGAAACGTGGTTTTTAGGTGCAAAGGTTCCTCCCATTATGTTTGCCAACAGCTATAAAGAAGCTTGTGCACAAAAGCACATACAGTGAAGCACTTGATAAAAATCAACCTACAGGATGGCTTCATTGTGAATATTTTCAGCGAGAGGCGAGCCAGACTCCTTTTCCTCAGTGGCATCTGTTCTGTCCCTCGGGATTGATAGGTGGGGCCTCCCTCTGTCCACACTCTGTGGGCGAACGCTGAAGCGGTGGCGGCTCGGCTCGGCCAGATCCTCAACCAGGACGCTGTGCATCACGGCGCCCAGAGAAATCCTGATCTTCTTGCTGATGTCCGGGCAGCTGAAGACATACAGCACAGGGTTGAGGATACTGTTGAGGAAGGCGACGCTGGCCGCGCCCGGCAACGCCTTGGCTGTGAACACGTGTAGCGAAGAGCCGTCGGGGACGAGAACCTCAATGACCATGAGGAGGTGGTACGGTGCCCAGCAGATGAAAAAGCTCACCACCACGGCCACCACCAGCCTCACGAAACGGAAAGAGCGGCGGCACCCTCGCCGCGTTAGCGTAGCGCTCACACTGGCGTAGCTGATGATGATGAACAGCAGGGGCATCAGGAAAGAAAGAGAGAATTTCATCAGGGCCAGAGATTTTTGCCGTCTTGCACAAAGAGATGCCAGGTCGAAAGGTCCAGCGGGGGCGAATCGAGCATAGTTGTAGTAACACAGGATCTTCCCATTGGGTTGCGGAATGGTGTCGCGAAATAAGAAGAAGGGAACAGTGCAGAGTCCCGCCAGGAGCCAGATCAGTCCACACAACCTCCAAACCGCAGCTACATTCCTGTGGTTCTGGGCCCAGACGGGCTTCATCACCATCAGGCAGCGGTCCAGGGAGATGGTGGCCAACAGGAAGCCGCTGACAAACATGTTGAGGAAGAAGATGGAGGAGTGGATGCGGCAGAAGACGGTGCCCATGGTCCAGGTTTTGCCTCGTGCCAAGAAGGCTGTGAAGAAGGGCAAGGTGGCCGTGGCTAGGAGGTCAGACGCTGCCAGGTTGAGGATCCAGATGCTGATGATCGAGTGCCGGATTCGGAAACCCACCATGCCCAGAATGAGAAGGTTGAGAAGGATGCCGATGGAGGAGACCAAACCGTGGAGGAGAACAGTGAAAATGCTCAGCGGACTCAGGTCAGCGCTAGAGTTGGAGGCTCTACTCAGGTTCATCATCTCCTGGATGAGAGGGCAGTAGAGAGGCCCAGTAGAGGACGCCATCATCAGGTCTCCTCGTACGTCAAGCTGCTGGGATGGAAGAAGAAAATGAAGGTTTCGAATGTAATGATTGAAACAACTCACATGTACCCCCCTCTCATTAGAAAGTCAGAGGATACATCTCAGATTATTCCCGCTTTGTCGACAATTTCCTGCCAAAGGCCTTGTGGTTTTGATATTAACTTCATTTACACATGTCCAAATTATTCGCCAATAATAAAACATGGCTGCTCAGATGGTTTAAACATGTTCATCTACACTTCTGCATCCACACAAGTGTAAAAAAGATGTATAAGATAAATAAAACTGCTCCGATTTCAAAAGCTTCTGAGGGAATTCCTGTTCTCACACAAAACAGCGAATCGGCTTTGCTTTGCTCTGCTTGTTTTGTTTATTCTCTTAAAAGAGGGAACAAACACGCTGTGAAAACAATTTGCATTTTGACATTAAATAAGCACAAGAGGACACAGAATCCGGCGATCCGCCGACTTACCTGTTTGCACCTGGTCGATGGGGCTGATGAGCGCCTGTGAAATGGCATCAAATAACGAACAGTGACTAGACACACATTTAGCAACAGGAAGTCGACAAACCTCAAAGGCCACCAAAAATATGAAATAATGTCTGAAGCAGTCAGACTTGACCTGCTGCAAATGTTTTGTAACAACGATGTTGGCAGATATACTGTTAATTTCTACTTAATTGTTATTTTAGGCCTGTCAGAGATCAAACCTTACATCACTGAAACACCTGCAAAATGCTTGGTGAAGCATTTTAAATGGGATTTAGTATATGTGAGCGTAATGGAAACAATAATCAATTATCAATATTCAAAAATGCAGCACTCCACATGCTTTGTGTTCCACTTGTTTTTGACGTGCAAAAAAAAAAAAGAATAATGAGGTGGAGACAAAACTCATAAGCCTCAGGAGGATTAGAGCTTATCAAGATTATGAACTCATGATGTGTGTAAAGACTGATATTTCGTCACACACACACAAACACACACACGAACACACACATGCACACAAATACATAAACATATCCACAAACGTACACGCACACAGAAACAGACACACAAACACAAAAACGCAGACACAGACACCAGGAGACAATGCACAAAGTCTCCTCAGGAAAATCCAACGTTTTCAGATTTACGAATCAAAGTTAATCATTAGGCATGCAAGTGAAGTGTTATGCTGGAGCCAAAATGTGTGTGAGAAAAGGTCTTTGTAAGACAGAAAACAGGACAGGATGTCTAATGATGCATATAGTTCCTAACCCGTCCTCCTATGACGCTATGCTAAAACAGAACTCATAGATAAAGCAGAAGCTGAGGTTGCAGAGTCATGAACTGGATTACTAAATGTACTTTTTACAAAATCCTAAAGAGGTAAACAAAACCTCACTTTTTTAATGAAAAAAAGCGTTGAAGTGCAAATGTACCAAATATGATAAACAGGTAAACATCAGGTTCTGTAAGTACATGATGTGTTATTGTTGCTTTATATTTTTCTGATCTATCGCTACTAACACAAAGTAATAATCAATATCCCTAAACTATCACTAACACTATGTTGAGAAAAAAGTGTAATTTAAGTCATTCATTTGGTGTGATAAGTTGTGTTATTACCTATTACGCAATTGTCACTAAACAAAATGAAAGAGAAGCCAAACACAATCATTGGTATTGGAGAATAACTGGCTGAGAAGGAGAGAGACGGAGGCAGAGACAGAGACAGGTGTGAAGAGGGAGAGAGACAGAGACAGAGACAGAGACAGAGACAGAGACAGGCATGAAGATGCACAGCAGTAATAGCGGCTCGATGATTGTGGCAAGTTCAGCAGAACTTACAATGGGGTGAGTTCCGCTAGAAACTGATGTGGAACAACAACTCAGAACAGGTGAGGCAAAATTGGAGGGACCCGTGATGGAGAATACACACACACACACACACACACACACACACACACACAACAGAGGGTTACACAGGATCATATGCAAACCATACACAGAAAGCAGAGATCCACTATGTTGTTCAGCTGTATTACAGTATGCTGTGCTGTTTTCTGCTATGCTATGCTATGCTAGGCGAGGTAATGTTGTGTTGTGCTACATCACTTTTTTATGCTGTGGTATGTTGTTCATTTTTTGTACATGTCGCATAATGCTGGATAAGACGAGCAAATTAATAGTTTTGTCGGATTTAGAGATGCAAGTGTGTGTATGAAAGCAGGAACTCACTCAAGCCCACTTCCTTTTCTTCAAGCATGACCCCCCTCCGCCAAGCACGTAGCACCTCCACCTCTCGTCCCAGCCCACTGGCTCTGACCCTGACGGCCACCCCTGTGCTAGTTAAAACTAAGTATTTCCGCTGGCGGTTTTGGTTTGTGTTTGGCATCCTTGCTGAGCACTGCGACTGTACGACAAACGTGTGAGCACAGGAGAGCAAGAAATGCTCCGACTCTACATCCTCTTGGTTCTTCTTGGAGCCTGTAAGTCACTATAAATGATTTTGGAGCCAATGGGCCGTTGCTGATGAAAATCTAGGGGAATTTGATGAGTTGTTTAGAATATGTCAACCAGTGCTTGAATGGCATTCTTGTATGAATGATGTAAAATCTTCTTTTTTGTTTTTCAGACGGCACATGGGCATATTATGTGCTCCACGCTGACGACGGCCAAAGCGTCACCTTCCATTGTTTCCATCCCTTGAGGGCCACGCACCTGTCGTGGTACAGGCAAACAGCAGGGGGGCCTCCACTCGCCATCTCCGGGTGCTACAAATCTTTCTCCAACTCTAATCAATTCCTGAACCAGTTTCAACATGATTCGCGATTTTCAGGAGATCCAGGCAAGGGATTCTACCACCTCAGCATCGCTGGTGTGAGGCCATCTGATTCTGCCATCTACTGCTGCGGACACATCAGTGTTTCCCACATTGTGTTTGACAACTGCACGTTTCTGGATGTGACAGGTAGGATGCCTCATCACGTTAATCGCTCTCATGCTCTTTAACTCAAACAACAAAAAGGCAAAATTTGTCCCTCTGCCGCCTCCCGTTCTCCTGCTCCCTACGGTTCCCTTCCATCATTGTTGTGTGTTTGTGTCAGACTCCAGTCACAGACTCTCAGTCCAGCAGAACCGGCCGTCCGTCACCGTCCCAGCCGGAGATTCTTTGACTCTGAACTGTAACGTTCACGCCACTGGAACGCATCCGCACCATGATCACGCCGTGTACTGGTTCCGATACGGCTCCCAGCGGGGGACTCTGCACCACCACACACACGGCAGCCGTCGGTGTGAGGGGGAGCCGCACTCTGACCTGTGGACACGGCGCTGTGTGTACAGCCTGGCCAACGAAAACCTCAGTCACTCTGATGAGGGCACGTATTACTGTGCTGTGGCCTACTGTGGGGAGATCCTGTTTGGGGAAGGAACTAGAGTCTGCATGGCAGGTAAGAGACATGATGTTGATGCATGATCTATCTATCTATCTATCTATCTATCTATCTATCTATCTATCTATCTATCTATCTATCTATCTGTCTGTCTGTCTGTCTGTCTGTCTGTCTGTGAAGCTGGCTGGCTAGCTTGCAAGCTATCTATTCTATTTTGCCCAAAATGTTTTGTACACCATACACTTACATGTGTCTGCTTTGCTGATTATTCATTCAATTAACTTTAAACAGGCAAATGGAAAACTTGTTTGATGTTTGTTTCCCTCTTGTACATTTGTGTTTCTCTGTGTGTTTCAACAGACACACTCACACACACTTGGCCGGTCTCCATGTTGTGTGTCTTTGCTTTGCTTGCTGTGTCTGTGATCCTCAACGTCGTCCTCGCTGGAATCCTGTGCAGAATGAAGAACAATAGTAAGTGTTGGTAAAAGTAGCATTATGAGGATTTGTTACTCATCAGAGGGTGACGCAGATGTTTTCATAGGCGTGAAGCCTCAGAGGATCGTCCTCGAGGTCAAGGACGTCACGCAGGTGAGACATCAAGACCTTTTTTGCTTGAGTTTCCAGTATGAGCCTCTTTGACATTGTCCCCCACAGGACGAGGAGACGTCCCTGCAATATGCAGCTCTGGAATTCAGGGCGAGTGGGAACTCCAGGGAACAGACAAGCGTGAGGGAGGAGGGGGCGATCTACTCCTCAGTGAGACGCTCAGACCACGAGTGAACCAGCAAAACGTTTTCACAAGAGATAAAATCCATTTTTCCTCTCCAGGCTGGAGGAATTCACTCATACTCATGTGTTGCACATGTACTGTACATCTTATCAAATAGACAAACCATTGCCTTGCCTGTAATTAAAGGAATCAGAACAAAGGTATGGCCCGTGCTTGCAAAGTCATTCGGTGAGAGGAGGACAGACCCTGAGCCCACCCGCAGCACCTTGCCGACCTCTTTTTGGAGCAGCCGGCTGTTCTCTGCTCAGGCTGTGGTTTCATTTTGCATCTCTCCTTCCCTTGCGATCTCCTTCCTTGCCTCACCCTCAGAGGGAGAGGTGAACCGAAAGGGCCAAAGAAACCAGTCATTGCTCAGACAGGCTTTGATTGTTTCGTTAGGATCTGGTGGCCTCTTTTTATTTATTCATTTTTGGCATTGGAAGTCCCCAGAAGTTAACATTATTCAATTGAATGTAGCTGTTGAGGTACTCACTGACCTACCTCAACATCTGACCTACCTTTGTGGCTTACAAGGCGAAAACACCTTTGAGCACCTTTGTGTACTCGATTTTTTTTTTGTTGCCTCCTCTCAGAAAAACACCTTTGTTCATAACCTGAGCGGTTTTCACACCTCTTCTCCTCCATCCTCTCTCTCGCACTAAGGTTCCCCTCTCTTGTTTATCCATCCACAACAAACACCACACCACAAAAAAACAGAGAGAGAGACGGAGCTGATGAATGAGGACGCTGTGGCCACAACAAGCCCCAGATGAGGCGTCGGCAACTCGACAAATGGAGCTCGGAGTGGACAAAGGGTCACAGCACTGGAACAGGAAACACAATTGTGCTGTGGCTCAGCACAGTGCTCAAGTTAGCATGCTACTCCAATGATTAGCATTATTCCCTCATCTCTCAAACGAGAGATCATGAATTATTTGAGCGTGTGTGAGTGTTCTCGGAAAGTCACGCTGTCATTGCTGTCTCGCCCCTATAAAGTAAAACAACCAACTTTGCGCAACCACGTTGGTGGAAGAGTCGATACAACACATCAAACAAAGAATTTGGGTCATTTGCAGCCGCCTGTGCGTGCAGATCTGCAGCAAACCCCAAGGACACCGTGTCCTACACGCCTGGAGACGTAAAACTGTCGTTACGTTGTGGTGGTGGTGGCAGAGGTTCAGTCTGTGGGGACTGTTTGCTCTGACTTTGCACAGACCAACAAGTGTGGGGGCCCGATCGTTGGGTGGAGGGACTCCAGCTCGCCTACTGAGCAGTGCCGAGGTGCCCTGGAGCAAGGCACCCCCACACTGTGGAACCCCTCCCCCACTGCAAGTAAGTACTCGAAAGACTGAATGTGAATTGTTAAGTTGAATAAAGTGGAACTTAAAGATAGGAAAAAAAACATACACACACTTACAGTAAGTGTCACAATATATTGTAAAAACATACAATAAACAGTACACTGCTCAAAAAAATAAAGGGAACACCTGAACAACACAATGTACCTCCAAGTCAATCACACTTCTGTTAGATCAACTTGCACAGTCAGGAAGCAACACCGATTAATCATTTTTAGTTCTATTTTCATTTCATTTTCCACAATGCGAAGAATAAAGATTTCCAACTGAAATATTTAATTAATTGAAATTTTAGATGTGTTGTTTCAGCGTCCCCTTTATTTTTGTGTGAAATATACAATGGAAATATTGCAAATATTTTTGTAATATTGTAAATATTCATTTTATGTTTATTTTATATTCATTTTTTAATAAACACTATTTTTTTTATTTATATGTGTTTTATTTGATGTTTGTGCGTACTTGGTCGTCTATCGATCTTCTTTTCGCTAAGACGCACTCGGCACTAAAATGAAACACAACTCCCACACTCATGGCGGCCATCTCGACTCTAAAACTCCTTCGAAACTGACTGTACAATTCCTCTTCTGGTGCAAGGAGGGGAGGAATGAGGGTCTCGGGAGGGGAAGTGATGGACGGAACAGCTTCGTAGGATAACGAATCTTCGTACGTTGACTGTGCCTTATACATCACACTTCACCTTGCATTGCACAACACACATCCACCAAAGCACCACAAAACAACCCCTCATGCCCATCCACAATGCAACACACGCCATCGCCCATAACTACACCCATCCAACCATCCTACCCCCACCCACCATACCCAAATTTGGAATTTGAAAATCTGACTCCATAGGCTGTTCCATTGAGATCTCCAAAGTTCAGTTTGTAGCCTTGACACCTACACTGCCTCGCAGACGACAATGTACCTTTCGCCCCTACGCGACGCCACATGAACAGTATCATCTCAGTTTTATCTGTGTTCCACTCTCTCTCTCTCTCCCTATCTCTCACCATCACTCACTCACTCACTCACTCGCCGGGCAGCCCGAACACAAACATGCACAGACGTAGCCGCGCACTTCCCTGCTGTGAGGCGTGAGCAGCAAGTCGGTCTTGGGGGACGCCTACACTGTGCAACCTTTTGCCCAGCAGGGTACAAACAGGCTGCATGTCCTCGATCACAATGGCTCCTTACATCCTGCTGGGGCTCCTGAGCAAAATGTGTGAGTATCAGCCGCATTCATTTCTGGCCAAAGATGCATTTTTGATGAACTTCTGTTTGTTTCTGTTCGTCTTTTTTCTTGCTCTTGTCCAGTGCTGGTGCCTGTCGGCTCAGTTGTGGTTCAGGACAGCGGCGTCATACCAGCTGAAGTTGGACAGAGTGTAACTTTGAGATGCGTCACCCCAGACTCTGTCACGTTCCTCTCCTGGTACAAGCAACGTTTGAGAGGCAAACCTGAGATCTTAGTGAATATGATGGTAGGAGCTGCCTCTCCTGAGTTCTACCACAAGCAAAAGGATAAATTTCATATCATCACCGACGGAAATAACTTCAGTCTGATCATTGGGAGTCTCGATCTCTCTGATTCCGCAATGTACTTCTGCGCCATCACCATCTTCACCGCCATAGAGTTTGGAGAGGGGGCATTCCTCCACGTCAGGAGGTCACCGTCCAGGATTCCTGCCATCCACCAGCAATCTCTGAAGACGGTGCCTCCTGGCGAGTCACTGAACCTGAGCTGCACCATATCAGAGGGCGGGTGCTCGGAGGCTGGGAAGGTGTACTGGTTCAGACTCGAAGGATCTAAGTCTGGAATCATCCCTCAAAGCCAAGACCGGGGACTGTGCCAGGTGCTCGCGGGGGTGAGGCCACCGATGCAAAAATGCACTTTTCACCTCAGTGTGGACGCTGTGAGTCCTCGCGATGCCGGGACCTACTACTGCGTTGTGGCCTCATGTGGTGAAATACTGTTTCTAAGGGGAACGACAGTCAAGGTTACGGGTGCGTAGGGTCATTTTTAACTCACTCCCTCAGCAACAACGTGGGAGCACCATGAGAGAGGCAGTGTGGGTAACAAAAGGTTCCTCCCTTCCTGTCAGGTCCGCCAACGGCCTGGCCTATCGTGGAGTACTGCCTGGGAGCGGCACTGGCTGTTTCCATCGGCATTCTCTTTGTCTTGGCCGCTGCCGTAATGAGGCAAAAAAGGGACTTTCGCCCTCCAAGCAAATGTAGGTCAAACAGAAATTTACCACTGAGTATTTACCACATCACTCTCACAAATCTTTGTTTTGCAAGGTGCCGACGCCGGTTCAAGTCCCGCCTCTGCTGCTGTGGTAGGTGATCTAACTACCGGGAAGAAGCTTTTACAAAACAAAATGTAGACAATGTGGCATCTTGAGGCGACCCTAACCCTAATCTTAACCCTAACCCTGCCACACTAATCCTGCCAGAAAGCTTCTCAAACTTTCTTTTTTGTTTCACAAGGGCGAAGACGGAGACGACACCTGTTATGCTGCTGTGACAGTGAGGAGTAACACCAGACCCGAGGGGAAGATCGATAAGGACGACACCGTGTGCGTTTACTCTCAAATTAGACCATAATATCTGCATGTATTCACGATTTGATAAAGCCACCAAACGTCCAGACATTGGCACATTCTGCAAATATGCAGTAACAATATCCACCGCTTCTTCTCCTCCCATGGTTTATTCGTCCATGAGCAATGGTGGTGTTCAAAAGAGAAAATCTTCAAACCGCCCCCCGTCAGATCTCTCTCTCTTGTTCCGTGCGGTTTCTGTTGAGGTGATACGCCGCAGTCGGCTGCAGACGACAAGTTTCCATAGATGGAAACTTCAGGCAGTGCAGAGCGTGACAACAGGAAGAGCATCCCGCCCCCCCACTGCCCACCACCACCCCGGCTGCAGAGGCTCATGACCTCCATTACAAGTCTGGTGTGGTCAGTGAGGAAACCTGCGCTGTACTTCATACATACAAGTACTTTGCATCAAATACAGTACACAAACATGCATGTATCTAAGTCTTATATTTAGTTTTGTTTTCTCTTTCCCTTTTGATCTTATATTTGGACCCTAATCTTTGCAAATGACTAAGTTGACATTGTCGTGGCCCACCAACTTTGACGTAGTTGTAGGAAAGCGTCGTTGTCACGACTCCACGCAATCGAAATAAATACTTGGTTCCACTGTCTCCTGAGTCCTCCTTATACATTAAGTCCTCCATCAAGCCTCATGCACTGCATATTTACTTTGGTCCAGTATTTCCTGTCCTCAGAGAGCCACTGATAGGTAGGTAGTCAGCTAGGCAGGTACTTTATTGATCCATTGATCAACTCATCCAGGAAATCTCAAATGTCGACGTTCTCCCTTTAAAGCTGAAGTCCACTGCATGACACCGCATGTCAGCTGCAGCGCTACTGATGGTGACACTCGACTCGGGCCTCAAGGTCCTTCACTGATGATCTTCAGGTTCTGTAGCAGTGAGGAGACTATTTGATTATATCTCTTTAATCTCAAATTCATGAATTTGCACAATTTGCGTTTATTCTTGACCAATTACTGTGTGACGGGTGATTTGCACCAAACATTAAAAAGAAAAGGTAGTATTAATAATGATGCAGATGTGATGAGATGATGATGAAGACGATAATCCCGATGACCAATTTGCCTTAAATGGAATAAAGTTATTGTAATCCAAATTCTATCAATGATGTTTTAGATGAGGTTGAATCATTCTTCGACGGCATGTACGGAGCCGCCTAGAAACTTTTTTTTTAGTAGTTATTGGGGTAGGCAGCTGGACAGAAGCACCTTTTTGTTAAAACGAAATGTGAGTACATTTGAAAGAAGTTTAAAAGAGTAACCAGCACTCCCTCTGTAGGCCATAGCGAACACATGTCCACCATTGCTCGAATGGAGTCTATTCAGCGTCATTTCTGGCAGGCCTCTTAGGCGAGGAGAACATCTCCACACCCTCTCACAAGTCCGTGTTGGTGAGGAGATGTCACCTCTGATGTTTGCTGTGCATCTGTCATGTCTCCTCTGGGGAAATATGGGTGAGTGTCTTCATTTGCTGCTGTTTTCTCCCTGAACTTGATGGTTGTTCTACATACCTGGTGGATTTATAACATTTTGTCTCCTCAGCTAAAATGACTTCCAATGATTTGGAGCCAGTGCACCTGGTATCAGCTGAGGTAGGGGACAGCGTGCTTCTGGAGTGCTCCTACGGAGATAAGATGGAGATGCGGTTCTACTGGCACAAGCAAATTGTGGGGCACAGACCAGTGCCCATCTCCACCTTCTACAAGCACAACAAAGTAGGAGTTTTCCACAATGAATTCAAGGAAAACTCACGCTTCTCACTGAAAGCTGGAGATGGTCGGAATCACTTATATATTTCGGATTTACGCCTTTCAGATTCTGCTCTTTACTACTGCATAAGCAGCAACACGTATGTTTTTACCTTTGCCGAGGCGTACATGGTCGCCGTGAGGGGCTTTGGTGAGAACCTCCAAGCTTTGATCCACCAACCAGAGTCTGCCACCGTTCAGCCAGGACACCCAGCGACTCTGAGCTGTGCAGTCCAGTCCAGGACCTGCGATGGAAACAATAGCGTTTTCTGGGTTGGAACCTCGGTGGAATCTCAACCGATGATAATTTACAGCAATGGAAGCAGAAATAATCACTGTGAGAGGAAAGCAAAGGCACAAACACACACATGTACCTACAACATGAACGCAGATGTTTCTAATGCAGAGACATACTATTGTGCTGTTGTTTCTTGTGGACAAGTCCTGTTTGGAAATGGGACGAAGGTGGACGTGCACTGTGAGTATCAGATATTTTTGTCGCTGGATGAAACAGTTATATCATCATCAAAATCTGTATTAATGTCTGATTTGTTCAATCATACAGATCCTCACCTGGTATATTTCTTGTCTGGATTTTTGGCTTTGACCACCATGCTGGTTCTTGTACTGGGCGTCTTAGTTTGCAAGATGACGCAGACAAGCAGCAGCTCGGGTAAATAAATAAAAACAACGTGCATCATCACGGATACGCTTGTAGATCGGAGATCAAATGTAAAGAGTAATATTGAGCTGTTGGGCTGATTTAAGTTGAAGCCATATTTGTGGTAATTTTAACGCGGCGCACAAGCATTAACATACATAAATGATTATTTTTTCATCTCACCAACATTGATCACACTTTTATTGTCACTCAACCAGGAGGGTCTGGAGCTCCTTCGTCATCCATGGACGAGGTGGGTGTATCGGTTTGTTTTGTTTTGTTTTGATCATGTTGCTAAGGAAGCAACGTGATCCATGTTTTTTATTGAGCTCTGTGAATAATTCTTAAGGATACACAAATTCAACAGTTGCAAAAAAAAAGCGCAAACTACATGACTCAGTCAATTCATCAGCTGAAGCTCCGCAGCATCTTCAGAGCAGCCACGCCACAAACAAACAAGACATCACATCCCCCAGAAAATTTAAATTACTTTGTCTTTTCCCGTCTTTAGGAGTGCCACGCTGCAGATTACAATTATGCTACGTTGCAGGTAAAAGCATCCCGGCGACAACGACACGACAGCCCGACACAGTGCGTCTACACCACTGTTAGGCAGCCCATGTGACCCGTGGGGCAACATCTCTGCTCCTACAACAAGAGGCAGGATCTTTGTTTTTTAAGGTTCTTTGTTCCAT
>OMPJ01041460.1:0-31313 GCA_900312935.1 Carapus acus
CGGAGTCTGTAGTCAATATGATGGTGGTCATGGCTCTGGTCCGGCTTTCTCCCAGTGGCATTCTGGAAGCTGCTTGGCGTCCTCTTCACTACATTATAAAACTACATCATCTTTAATATTTGTTATGACTGTTGTATATTGTCTGTGTCTCTGTACACAACATCTATTGCATGTCTGTCCGTCCTGGGAGAGGGATCCCTCCTCTGTTGCTCTCCCTGTGGTTTCTTCCTTTTTCTCCCTCTTAAAGGGGTTTTTCGGGAGTTTTTCCTTATACGATGCGTGGGGCTAAGGACAGAGGATGTTGTATTGCTGTACAGATTGTAAAGCCCTCTGAGGCAAATTACAATTTGTGAGATTGGGCTATACAAATAAAAGTGACTTGACTTGACTTGAGCCCCCCCCCTCCCCTTTGACCGCCACCCGTACCACAAAGCACCGACTCCTTACGGCCCCTCCTGCAGGTGGTGGATCCACTGGAGGGCGGGCCAATGTCGCCTTTTTGAGCTGTGCCCGGCCGAGCCCCGTGGGCAGAGGCTCCATCACCAGGCACTCGCTGGCGAGCCCCAACCCTGGGCCTGGCTCCAGGATGGGGCCCCGGAGATGCCAATCTTGGCAACGCCAACCCGGGCAACGTGATCTTCCTCTGTTGTTTTCTCTTCATATGGGGTCAGGAGCTGCTCTTAGTCTGACCTGACCTGACCTGAGACCTTTTTGCCTTGGGACACCCTAGCAGGGCCCCCTGACAACATAGCTCTCAGGATCATTCGGGTACGAGAGCCCCATCCACTACACTGAGGTGGCAGCTCAGGGGAGGAGGCTATAAAATTTCAATATGATCCAATCATTTCACTGGCAAGCCAAGAGCGTGCAGGAGTACAATCCAACTGTGCTGCAGAATTTAACAACAGTAAGACATCTTGGTCAGTAGGACAATACTGGAACATGTAAGGCAAGCTAGAAACCACACAGGCCAAGGCAACCCTATGCTGGGAGACACCTAACTGCAACAAAAGACTGCAAATTTCTAATACTTTTCAGAATGCAATGTCCAAAACTGACATGGTGTATCAGATCAAAAAGGACCGCTCTGGCCCTAACTCCTGGGGAAGTAACATACCACCCCAAACCACCTCCGAAAATAAATCAGGGAACTTTGAGCAGGTAGCAGAATGGTCAAAAGGGACTGTTTTGGCCCTCACTCCAGGGGAAGTAATTGACCCCAACTCAACAGCAAAGAGGCATGAGTAAGGAAAACAAGAAAGAAGAACTCACACAGGGGACTACCAGACTGACACACAGACTGAAACAAAGGAATCAAAACACAAACTACGTTAAGGTGCAGAAGATCCTGCCACATGTCCTTCCAAACATCAACTGAAACACCTGCCGCCTGCATGTCTTCCTTGACCACATTCAAATACGATTCAATTCTATTCGTATGGAGCCAAATCATGACAGAAGTTATCTAAAGGCGCTTTCAAAGACAAAGTTACAGATAGAGACCCAACACATTTCCCCCATTAGCAGGCACTGGGCGATGGTGGCGAGGAAAAACTCCTCTTAAGTGGGAAGAAACCTCGGGCAGAGCAGGCTGCAGGTGGGCGGCCATCTGCCTTGACCGGTTGGGTTGAAAGAGAGAGAGAGAGAGGGAGAGAATGTAGTATATACAAACTGCAAATATATGTCAATTTAAACATGGCATGTGGATCAGGAGCAAGGCCCAGACGCTTTGGCGATCTGTCATCACAGCAGCGCACCAGTCACCACTGGTCATGCTCTGGCTGCAATCTGTGGATTGACAAAGCACGAGACAAACAGACTCCGGGAGAGACACTGAGTTTGTAATATGCATGAATCAGGCATCGATGTATACAGGTGAGAGAGAGGGGCAGAGGGGAGAGAGGAGGGGGAGATGACAAAGGCTCAGTGCACCATGAGAGATCCCTCAGCCGTCTACATCTATGACAGCATAATTAAGTTTGACTGTAAGATTTATTGAGAAGTAAAGTTTTAAGCCTACTCTTAAAAGTAGTGAGGGTGTCCACCCCCCAGACTGAAACTGGAAGATGGTTCCACAGGACAGGAGCCTGATAGCTAAAGGCTCTGCCTCCCATTCCACTTCTACTAATTCTAGGGATCTCAAGTGGCCTTGCGTTGTGGGATCGCAGCGTTCTGGCTGGATGATAGGACACAATCAGTTCTTTAAGATATGATGGTGCCTAATCATTGAGAGCCTTGTAGGTGAGGAGGAGGATTTTAAATTCTGTTCTCGATTTTATAGGCAGCCAGTGCAGAGAAGCAAACACAGGAAAAATGTGGTCATTCTTTTAGTTCCTGTCAGTCCTGCCTGTCCTTAGTAAAAATTGTGTCAAAAATGCTGAATCGTTAGTCTGATTACAGATGTGTTTCCTGCAGGTGGACAAACACACATCTAGCACACACAGATTTACACTAAATGCATTTGCATTTTACAAAATGTTCAGATTTAGACCATTTGTATTTCACGTACATTGTTGCAATTCACATTGGTTAACTGTGGTGACATCATCATTATTTACAATTTGGATTCAAAGAAAATATTTTCTAAAGAAAGCCCCCCCAGCTTTGGAGGCTTGGGGGGCGGGAGTTTTGGATTGGGATTTTGAATGTGATTTATACTATAGATTTTCCATGCATCCCAGATTACAATGGCATAAACAAAGTCACTAAGTCAGAGTTGTCTTTGTGCTGTCGCCCATCCAGCCCTGTGGGGGCATTTGATTGTTACTTTCAAAGGATTTATATTATCACAGCTGATTGCCCGTGAGTGGGCATAGTAATTGATATCTGTCAGTCCTATCCATGGGAAGGCTCGTTACAAAATACTGTTTGCTGCTGAAGGTTAAAGATGCATCTATTGTCATTTCTCCTCTCGAAACATGTGGCCTCAATCATTAGTTCCCCCACAACGCTTAAGATGTCGAGCCATCTGGAGCAGTGAGAGAAGACATATTACTCAGGCACACAGGCATGAAATTACCATGTCTATGTGGTTGGGACTGCTCCTCCCCCCTAGTAGCACAGTGTGTGTATTGTTGTTTGTGTGTGTTGTTTGTGTGAATCTTTACATCACAAAAGTCAGTTTGGCAATTACAGAGGTTTCAATCTGATGAAAACATTTCTCATTTGATGTTGTTCTTTTTAATATCAGTTTTTGACAGGCTATCAGAAAAAGTGATGAATTATTCCTCTGTGGTGGCAGAATACAGGATTTACAGGAAAACACAGTAGTGCAACTTAATGAAAAAACACATTATGTATCTCTGCATTAAGGGGGTTTTACAGTCTTCCGACCTGTTTCTCACCTTGGACCTGTTTTTATCACCCAGCTGCAGCTAGATACTGTAGCATCACCAAGAAGAGATGTTGTAACAAAATAACAAATAGTAACACATTTTTTGTTTGCAGTTGACATGGAGGGAATTGCGACTCCTTTGTAGATTTTTAGACTTTGTCTTCGTTCAAGCTAGTGTTTAGTGCTTGTGATGATTTACTTCATCAGTGGCATCAGTCTCCTTAATCATATCTGAGCCTGCATACTAGAAAGATAATTAATAGCACTAATGATCATGTTAAGGTCATTACAAATTCACGGCCTGCTCAGAATGAAATTCACATTATGTTACCTCGTCATTAAAGGTGGTATATTGCTGGCAAATAATTGAAATGGAAATTCGCGTGATACTAATTGCAAAGAGAGGTGATGAGTTATGCATTTAATGAAGTATTCAAAACTCAAGTGAAGTTAGTATGTGTTAAATACAAAAATTAAAGGTAAATATCGTTTATGTTTGCCAAGATGAAAGCACAACATCTGGAGGTGATAATGACTTGATTCTTATCTGTTACAATACAATTTTTGCAAACATCATTATTACAAAGTCCATGTGATGTAATCTCAAATTATGGTACTTTTTTTTACAACCCCACATAGAGCTATTCAGTAGGTACTCATGTGCAGAGCAAGTACAATACCCACTGACGAGCAGCGGAAAGTTGGAATGTGGACAGTTGTGTATTGCTTTAATTTTGGAATTATGACCATGTTAACTTTACAATGTAATTTTTTGTTCAGTTTACTTTTGATGTGTTGACATAAATGAGATCGCTGCTAGAATTATAGCATGGAATGCACTTGTATTGTCTGCAAATAAGACCCCGAATACAAATATGACTCTGACATCCAGTCAATAAAATTGCTTTCTTGATTCAGCAGTGAGGATGGACACATGTTGTCTCACTAGCCTCTTTGTGAGCACTGCTGTGATGATGGGTTTAATGAAGCAGTTAACATTTATATGATCCCTGTGTGCAAGCTCTGTGTGGGCATCCTGCAGCTCTGTTACCCCATACCCCATTAATATTTCTTGCATACACAGGTACGCACACACACACACACACTTGCACGCACGCACGCACGCACGCACGCACACATATATATATATGTATATATGTGTGTGTATATATATATATATATATATACATATACACATATACATATACATATATACATATGTGTGTGTGTGTATACTGTATATATACATATATAGAATATGTATATTTTAGAGGGGGTGGGGGGGTATAGAGAGAGCTTACCCCCTTCAGTTTGCCGACCGTCCCAAGCAGTCAGTAGGATGATGAAGTTGCAAAACCTTGCTGGCATTGCCTCCTATAAGGCTGTTCATGATCAGGCACCATCATATCTGAAAGAGGTGATGGTGACTTATCATCAAACCAGGACCTTGAGATCCCAAAATGCAGGGCTACTTGTGATTCCCACAATAGAAGAAATAGAATGGGAGGCAGGGCCTTTAACAGTCAGGCTCCTCTCCTGTGGAACCATCTTCCAGTTTCAGTCCAGGGGCGGAGACCCTCACTTCTTTTAAGAGTAAGCTGAAGACTAAAGCCTCAGGAATCAGGATTCTTAATTGTCATTACAACAATTCACATTATGTAACAAAATGACGGTGGGTACTGAGGTCCGGCATATTAAAAAGAGTAAAAAAGGGAAAGCAGCAGAATGCAGCTGTAGCCTCAGTTAACAATCAGGGATGTAGCGTTGGTGAGGAAGATGTTGAGGACGGGTGCTTTAGAGGGCTGCCTCTGTAACCTCGCTCGCTCTAGCGAAGCCTCCCTAGCCTCTTGCATCCGTGGCCTCGCTAGTGCACTGGCCCTGCAGCCTCACTCTTGCTTCCTCTCCATTCGCCATCTCCATTGTCTGCCCGTGGGGATGACAATCCACGGGGAGCCGGAACTCCTCGCTATGTCTGCTGGTATGTTGTGGGAGTGGAGAAACTTGGTGGAAATAGCTCTCTCACTGCAGAACCAATGTTAAGAGGTTCATGCCGCCTGTAGATGTTATTGGCCCGGCAGAATTAGTAGTTGTGAGTATAAATATACATACATCAACAAAACATTAACAAAACAAAGCCCTGCATATGATCAAACTAGTTATGGTGCTAGCGATCGAGACTGCCGTGGGATCTCTCATGGTGCTCTGAGCCCCTCTCCTTACCTCCTCCTCCTCCTCTCTTCCTCTCTCTCTCTCCTGAATATAGCCATGCTTCATTCATGCATGTAACTAAATTGGCCTCATCCCAGGAGTCGTTGTGTCTTGTGCTTGGACAACCCACAGATTGCAGCTATGCAGCAGTATGACCAGTGATGGTTGACTCACCTCTGTGATGACGAATCGTCAAAGTGTCCGGTCCCTGCTCCTCATCCACATGCCGTGTTTATTTTTACACATACCTGCATACACTATCTATCTGCTGAATTGAACTGTAACCTGAGTATTGCTATGCATATCTCTCTCTCTCTGTCTCTCTCTCTACCCAATTAGATGGCCACCCATTCTATGTGCATGTGTTATGATTTGGCGCTTCACAGTTGAATTGAATTGAATTGAATTGAATTTCAACTGAATTGAATTGAATTGAATTGAATTGAATTGAATTGAATTTATTTTGTATAGCGCCAAATCATTAGCAGGAGTTATCTCAAGGCGCTTTACAGGATGGAGCAGGTAGTGCTCCTCAGCATGTTAACAGTCAGGGGCTGTGTGGATGGACACACATCCCCCATTAACGACAGAGGCGAAGAGAAACCTCCCCTCAAGGGAAGAAACCTCGGGAAGGCCAGGCTACGGGTGGGCGGTCAACTGCCCTGACCGGTTAGGTTGGGAGAGAGAGGGAAGAAGAGAGAGATAGAGGGGCAGAGACAGACACAGGTGTAGGGATGCACAGGTGTAGGGATGCACAGCAGCAGCAGGAGCAGGACCCAGGTGTTCGGAGGTCTGTCATCACTGGTGGTGTTCTACTTGCCGGCTACAGGGTAATAAAGCACATGACAACACTTTGGGGAAGAAACCCAATTAGTAACATGCATTTACCAGACAAGGATGCAGGAAAGGGTGGATGGGTGCAAGTGAGGCGGAGAGGGAGAGAAGATTGAGGATGAGGAAGAGCAGGAGAGGAGAGCTCAGTGTGTCATCTGTTTCTAGTCGCATAGTTTTGTCGAACAATACGCTTCATCAAAAAGGAAAGTTTTTAGCCCACTCTTAAAAGCAGTGAGGCTATCCGCCCCTCGGACAGAAGCAGGAAGATGGTTCCACAGGACAGGAGCCTGATAGCTAAAGGCCCTGCCCCCTATTCTACTCTTGCTGATTTTGGGGATCACTAATAACTTGGCGCTTTCGGAGCGAGGAGCTCTGGTTGGATGATAAGGCTTGATCAGCTGTTTAAGCTACAATGGTGCCTGATTATTGAGCGCCTTCTAAGCAAGGAGAAGGATTTTAAATTCTATTCGGCCAATGAAGAGGAGCTAACACTGGGGAGATGTGGTCTCTTTTCTTAGTTCCTGTCAGTATAAGTGCTGCAGCGTTCTGAACCAGCTGGAGAGGCTTCAGTGTCTTGTTGCTACTGCCTGCCAATAAGGAATTACTGTAATCCAGCATGGAGGTCACAAAAGCATGAATTAGCTTTTCAGTATCTTTTAGTCACACCATGTGCCTAACCTTAGCAATGTTGCGTAAGTGAAAGAAGGTGGTTCTTGACATTTGTTTAATGTGGGCATTTAATGACAGGTCTTGATCGAAGATGACTCCTAAATTTTTTACGGTGGCGCTGGAGGCCAAGGCAAAGCCATCCAGAGTAGCAATGTCATCACGTCGTAGAGAGTTTCTGAGGTGCTCTGGACCGACAACAATAACTTCAGTTTTGTCTGCGTTGTGCAACAGAAAGTTACAGGTCATCCACGCTTTTATATTTCTAAGACAAGCCTGGAGTTTAGCTAGATGGTTGTTCTCCTCGGGTTTCACTGACAGATACAGTTGCGTATCGTCAGCATAGCAGTGGAAGTTGATAGAGTGTTTTCTTATGATGACACCTAGAGGTAGCATAGATAGGGTGAATAGAATTGGACAAAGTACGGAGCCCTGTGGGACTCCATGTCCAACCCTAGTGCGCTCAGAGGAGACGTTAACATGTACGAACTGAAGTCTTTCTGATAAATATGACTTGAACCAGCTTAGGGCAGTTCCTTTGATGCCAATGAGATCTTCTAGCCTATGTAGAAGGATCTGATGGTCAATGGTGTCAAATGCGGCACTGAGATCCAGTAGAACCAGCACAGAAGCGAGACCTTTATCAGAGGCAGTTAGGATGTCATTTGTGACCTTCGTCAGTGCCGTCTCGGTGCTGTGATGTATTCTGAAACCTGACTGAAACTCTTTGAATAAACTATTTCTCTGCAGGTAATCGCATAACTGTTTAGCAACAACTTTCTCTAGGATCTTGGGGAGGAAAGGAAGGTTAGAGATAGGTCTGTAGTTACCTAGGATCCCTGGATCAAGGGTGGGCTTTTTAAGAAGAGGTTTAATTACAGCGTCTTTGAAAGACTCTGGTACTACGTACCAGAAAGAGAGCCCTCTTCTCTCCCCGCCTTCCTCGAGTGCAGTCACTTCTCTCCTCGCTCTCCCTGTTCCGCCTGCTTCTATCTGTTTTTGTCTTTTTCCTTGGATCCCAGGCTGTGCGCAACTATAAAATCATTATGGAATTCATCAACTGGTCGTTGAGCGCAATTGATACTATTTTTTCAACCAGAAAAGGGAGTCCTCGAGACTCGGCCTGCCCTGGGGGGACCCACACCTCGGGCTACACTGCTGATCCTTAGGGAGCCTGGCGCCCAATCTGTCTGTCCCCTATACAGGTAGAAGATGTGGAAGATGTGTACCTATTCAGATTTACTGTGGCTGGGTTTCTGCTGATTGGATGTGCAATTGCCCTTGTCTACTGCAAACTAAAGAAGACAACCTCACTCGTGGAGTCCAAACAGTAGTCTGAAGTTTCAAATGCGCATTTCAAAGGTCTAAATGAGAGACTTTCGGACCAGGGAAGAGCAGCGGCCAAAACGGACCAGGCCATTGTCGATCTTGGCGACCGTTTGGCAGTCGAGCTAAAGAAGTTGGATACTATCTGGGGACACACAAGCAAACTTTTGAGACTTTTCCATCAGCCAAGTCGCTCCCAAAGAATGGACGGTCCTTCTTATTCACCATGAAATTCGGTCACCGCTCACGACAAAATCTCAAACAGCTTCAGTATCAAATTCACTGTTGCACCTAAAAGTCTGTATTTCTGATCTGTGATTTCCCTGTCTCCAAATTGTACATTTTGCTCTGTTTCACACGCTCTGTGGATCCTTATCTTATCTCGACCCAAGGTTGCACTCCCAGCGAGCCATCTTCAAGGTCTCCTTCCTCTTATTGTGTGACTGCGCACGCGCTCCTCTTCAATCTGTTCCCTCCCCGGCTCCTAAAGGTCCCCCCTCTCCGGTCCGGTTTTGGGTCAGGTTTCAGGTCGCACCAATGTTTTGGCTTGCTGGCCGTGCCCTTAATCCGAAATGGGACTGATAACTCTATCCACTGAAAAGTGTCCTTGCGAGGCCCTCGCATACCCGTGTCTCTCCCATGTTTGTAATGTAACGCACTTGCTGAAGTATTCTTACCCTGTATCCCTGAATTTCTGTTTCCGATTGTAAAGCGCTTTGTGCCCCGGCTTGTGAAAGGCGCTATATAAATAAAATTTACTTACTACTTTACAGCTAACAGAGGCATGTTAATCATATTAAGTACAGATGTTCCTGATAAGGGAGGGACTTCTTTGAGCAGGCTAGATGGAATAGCACCTAACATACAGGCTGTTGATTTAGCTGAGGAGATTATCTTGGTTAATGCAGGGAGGCTGATAGGGGAGAAGCAGTCTAGGGATGGACGAGGTTGTATGGACCCTGGGCCCTGGGCCAGGTCCTGCATAATTGTGTCTGCGTGGCTCAGAGCACTAATTTTGTCTCCTCTTGTTAGAATTTTTGTAGTTGAAGAAGGTCATAAAGTCATTACTGTTAAGATTAGCAAGGATACATGGATCGGTAGATTCGTGACTCTGAGTCAGCTTGGCTAAAGTGCTGAAAAGGAACCTTGGATTATTCTTATTTTCCTCAATTACAGAGTGCCTTCCTATAAATCCTCAGATGTCCTGCCAGGCTAAGCGAGAATCATCCAATGAAGTTGTGCGCCAGATCCTTTCGAGTTTACGTGAGGTTTTCTTTAGTTCACGGGTTTGGGTGTTGTACCATGGAGCCCGTCCCCTCTGTTTTATTGTTTTCTTCTTTAGGGGCGCAGCACCGTCCAGAGTTGGGTGAAATGAGTTGGTGGCATTATCAACTAGCTGGTCTATGATGGAGGGAGTAAAACTCCCTAAACTATCCAATGACGCCTGTAGCAGCCAAATATGTTATGAAAATGTAAGAGGGGTGCGTTACGGTTCGCCTTGTGTCAATGGGTGACGCTGTGGGGTAATCTGGGCGATAATGTATAAAGGTATGCACTGCACTATTGCAGACAGGTGTGACCCGGAAGGGCAAACAGGTTTTTGACCGCTGTGGCGGTAGATGCTGGCATTTTTCTTTGTGGTTATCGATTCAGAATTTGGACTTTTGCTTTTTCACAATAAACTATTCTACATCGCACCAGAGCAAGTGTCCGGACTCATCACAATTGACGCACGGTATTGAATGCGCAGCGCGTCAACCAGACTCTGGGTCACAACGCAGGAGCCAAGTATTAGACTTGCTCCTACAACGCCATTGTTGGAGTGAAACGAAGAGCAGATGGGATGGCCTCTTTAAATCTAGCTGCGGCACTGTCTGATAAACATCTGGAGATAACAGTTTTGGTGGGAGGTGTGTAATCATGCAGACGGAATTCAAAGGTTACTAGGAAGTGGTCTGAAAGAACAGAATTATGAGCAAAGACCACAAGCTTCTCGATGTCAATGCCGTGACTTAAAAAAAGGTTGAGAGTGTGATTAAGGTGATGAGTGGATTTAGAAACCATTTGAGAGAAGCCGGTAGAGTCCAGTAATGAGAGACAGGCATTTCTAAGGCTATCGGTCTCAACATCCATATGAATGTTAAAATCTCCCACTACAATCACCTTTTCTGTCTTGATAACTAGGGATGATAGGAACTCTGGTAACTCCCTTAGAAACTCAGAGTAAGGGCCCGTGGGCCGGTACACAGTGACATACAGGATTGGTTGGAACGCTTTACGTGTTGGGTGCGACAGAGTAAGGACAAGGCTTTCAAAAGAGTTGTGACAGGCTTTGGGACCGGGGTTGAATTGGAAGCTTGAGTTAAAGATGGATGCAACCCCTCCTTCTCGGCCAGTGTCTCGAGCAGTGACTATCAACGTGACTGGGAGGAGTGGCTTCATTTAGGCTCACGTAGTCGTTGGGCCGCAGCCAGGTTTCAGTAAGTCATAATATGTCAAAATGGTGTTCAGATATTAAATCATTGACCAATACGGCCTTAGAGGATAGAGATCTAGTGTTAAGTAATCCACATTTAATTTGCGTATCCCGTCGTGCGGGAGCAATTGCGGTGGGAGGTATGATTAAGTTCCTATGTGTGACTCGTCTTGTCTTTGTTTTCAGCAGGGGAAATTTCAGCTGAGGCGGGACTGATATTGTATCTATGTGGTGTTGGGTGGGTGACTGTTCCAATGGAGATGCAGAGAGACGTGTAGGACTGCAGCTCTGCTTCCTGGTCTCAGTTCTGGAATGCCATGAGTTTCTAAACTCAGCAATATTTATAGAAATAAGCGCTACACCATCTAAAGTGGGATGAATGCCGTCTCTCCTAATCAGACCAAGTTTTAGAAAGTGTGCCAGTTGTCAATGAAGCCTACGTCATTAAACGGACTCCATGTCGACAGCCAGCGGTTAAATGACGACGTGTGGCTGAACGTAACGTCACTGGATAGATTTGGTACAGGCCCAGAGAAAATTACTTTATCTGATATTGTTTTTGCATATTTACATAACGACTCAGTTAAATTTTTGTGTCCTCGGACTGGCGCAGTCGGGGGTCATTGTCGCCAGCATGGATAATAATTTGATCAAATTCACAATTGTCCTTTGCGAAAAGTTTTAGACACGATTCAGTGTCACCCTCTTTGGCCCCGGGAATACATTTCACTATAGTACCTGCTGTCGCTACCTCCATGTTTCTTAGTACGGAGCAATAAGACTTGGATTGAAAGTGGCTTTAGTTAGCGGAGTTGGTTTATCAGCGGGCGCGTCACTTAGTGGCGAGAATCTATTGAAAACATGAGTTGGTTTGTAAGTCGTGTGTTTTGGTTTAGAACTACGCGTATTTTGGACAGTCACCCAACCGGCTTGTCTTGCCGACATAGCCTCGTCTCTAACTGTCTTAGCTTCTTCTCTAGCACCATGAATCAACTACATTTGTTACATGTAAAATTATCTTTAAAGGAGGCGGAGGAGTAAGTAAACATTTGACACACTGAACAACACAGAGCAAGAGCAGTGGAGGAGGACAGAGAGAGAGGAGCCATCACCAACACAACAGTCTTGCTGTATACCAATCACTCTGTCTCCACCCAGGACAACACCCTTATCAGGAAATACGCTGATGACACCACCATCCTGGGCCTCGGCAAGGACGAGGATGAGTCGACGCCAGACACCAGGTTGATGAACTGAGGCTAAAGCTGCACTCTGGTGGTTTTTCTTGTTGTAACCCAGTCTTACCTGGAAAATATGTTTATTTGTGTTTAGTTAATTTGTTCATTAAGTTAATTTGATATAATGTCAGATTTACCTTACTAATTAATGCAGTTTGTTTACCGTGAACCGGCAGCGGATGCGATCATGTTTCACCTATCTTTGTTATACCTGTCAGTCAGATTTGTTACCTTGGTTATGGGCCTTACTGTCAACCAATCAGACAGGCTAGGGGGTGGGACATCCAGGTGCGGAGTCTACAAGACGGAGATGAGAGACGCACGGAGTAGAGGAGGACGCACACAACGTAGTTTGTAATATTGAGTAGTGCCTTTAGGTCCAGCGGTAAATGCAGAGTTTATCCACCGAACAGAGGCATACTAACATCTACGGAAGGTAACTATTGTATACCCTTGTGGTAAATACGAACTGATTTACTACTGTTTGTGATTGTTTGTGAACTGTTTGCTAAACGTGACCAGCGATTAGCTTGTGCTGTGTTAGCAGTGATTTAGAGCCGTATGTATGTTCGCCAGAGATCCGGACCAGGGCACACACCTTGGGCCATTCCGATTCTATCTCTTGAGGCGGCGTGTGGCGGGAACGACAGCGTGGGAGCGGTGTGTCAAGTCAGCCGTTCCGGGGTTCCCTTTTTCCCTCTCTCTCCTCCCTTCCCATCACCACTCACTCCATCATCCCTATCCGCACCTAGCGCACTAACGAACTCACAGAGAGACAGACTGGACCGACGGTCGCGTATGCACCGGATGGCTTTAGTTTATTTTATTTTGCTTGGTTAAGCGAAGCGGTCACTACGTTTTAGACCCCAACGCTCACGAGCAACGACTCAGGCCTGCATCGGGATTTTGTGTAGATTATACAGTGGTTGGGTGCACGCCGGGTTGCTGCGTATTTGTGTTGCATTTGTGTTAACTGCTTTGTTTATATAAAAGACGGAAAACTGCATTTGGAGGAATTTGTTTATTCATTATTTATTCTCAGTAGGATTTCCATTCATTGTGTTTATGTTCTAAGTGGAGGCACCAAATAAGTATTGGATAATTTATATACACTATACTCACTTTATTTCGGTAGGTCAGGAAAGGGACTTTTCTTATTTTATTGTATATAAAAGTACAGGTTAATACAGCACCACGAAACCAAAAGACGAACCCAGAGCCCGCCCTAGTAGGTGAGTCAGAATAAGACGATATTCCTCATTGCACGGGGCGTGGGCTACATTGTATATCATTTTAAATGCATCGTAACTTAGCACCTTAGTTTTGTTACACTATGTGAATTGTTGTAATAACAATTAAGATTCCTGATTCCTGAGAGGCCTTCCCTTTGCAGCCTTTGGTCATCAAAAGGACTCAGGTGGAGAGAGCAGACAGCTTCAGATTCCTTGGACTGCAGGTTACATAAAACTTGCGCTGGAGCCCCAACTCCATGGTCAGTGTGAAAAAAGGCCAGCAAAGACATCATTTCATCAGGCTACCCAGGGAGGCGGGTCTGAAACATCGCCCTCTCACCCAGGTCTACAGGGAACTGATAGAAAGCATCCTCACCACAGGCATCACTGTCTGATATGACAACTCTGCTCTGCAAAAACTCATCAAGACGGCAGCGGGAATAGTGGGGACAAAACTTCCTTCTATGGACTCAATGTGTGCATGGCACTGTTGGAAAAGAGCAGAGGAAATCATCTCAGACTGTTATGATTACGATTCATGAAGTTATGCGTCCTCCTGGGCACTGGGTGGTGTTGTCTTCAAGGCTGTGTTTGTGTTCTTTCTTTATGTTCTGTTACAGGTGAAGAGAGGTGATTGGCCTGCACTGCTACTGAGAGGGGAGGAGGGAGGGTCAGCTGGCCTCTCTTGCTCTGATCTTTGCCGTCCCCTTTACCTACTATTGGACCACCGTCTTCACGTGTTGCAGACACTCTACCTGTCTTGTTGAAGGATATTGTGAGCTACTGTATGTTCTCCATCACTGGACGTTTTGAATGCCGGATCACTGTTACAGAGGCCATTATTGTTAACTGTTTTCTCTTTTCTATGATTAAGGAGAGAAAGAAGACTGTTATTTTGTTTGCCTATTTACGTTTGGACAGGTCAGCTTGGTTTATTTTGATTGTCCTTTTGTTTGTTGTTTTGGACTGATTTTTTTTTTCTTTTTTTTTTAGCTTAAATTAATAAAATTATTTTGTTGTCTGACCTAGGTTGTAACTCTAAATGTTGCGTCCGAGGTCTCCCAGCCTGGGACGTTACAGAGACCCATTCCACCCAGCCCAGCCACTGCTCTGACACAAACACTGCTTGTGCACTTAATGGGAGGTTTTTCCTGGCCACTGTTGCTAAGGGAATACAGTGCGTTGGGTGTCTGTGTATCCATCCCATAGACATTGACTATTTACACACTGAGGAGCACTACCTGCTCCATCTTGTAAAGCGCCTTGATATGAGTCATGATATGATTCGGCGCTATACAAATTAGATTGACTGGATTTGACTTGAAAGGCACAGAGTCACAACAGAGCGGGTGGCGTCTTCAACTGCTGACCAGTCAGTGTTGCCAGGTGGGAAATGTAGGATTATCGTACCAGAGACATGAAATTATCGTATTTTGAGGGAATTTATCGTACACCCAATTTTTGTTGACTCAAGTATGCAGTCGCACTTACGGGGGAATGCCTCGTGCCAATACAATAATCATCGTACACCTGACAACACGTAACATGTAACTGCTACCTCTTCTTCTTCAAACGCATACACGTCTCGATATCCAGTCAATCGTGGATTAATTAAACAGATGCCTTCAGAGTTCACCAAAAAAATCCGACAGACAGTTGCGACAGGTTGATTACAACCGCTCACAACCACACATTCACGGAATGGTCAAGTTATCGTACATTTTCCCTTTTTATGGTATTATTGATCGTACATCGCACAGAGGGCAAAATTATCATACAAATACGTTAAATATCGTACACCTGGCAACACTGTGACCAATCACAGTGAGCATAACGTCGGCGTCTCTATCCGGTGTGGAGGAGATCGGTTGTCAGTGACGACAGCTGTTGTGACACGGAGATTAAAGATAAACTTTCTTTACAGTACGGTTGACCTATTAATAACGGGAGGAGTCGCGCGTCTTTCTACCTTTCAGGCCGGGATGCGTCATTTTGTAGTGAAGCTGTAGTTCTGTCATCGATGTACCGTGAATAATACCGGCGGAACCTCCTGTTGTTAATGGGTTAACTCGAACCTCAACAGGGAACACTTACAATTTTAAGTTGGTAAAAAAAATACGTTTCATCTGCGTTGATCCCACTAATGCAACTAGTTCCTCCAGTCGCTCATTAATCACGACAGATCCTTATCTGAGGTTCGGATTTACCCGCCCTCCTTTGTTTCTGATTTGCTAATACCAAGGCTCTGGCTGGTTTGATTGATTTAGAACAGCGTCAGTATAATGACTAACATGCTTTCATTGGATAGTCAAAACCATAACAAAATCTACGTCAACTTTTTTTGGTCTCTCTTTTTTCCTAATTTTTTTCCAAATGACGGAAATCCGTCTGTAGACGGAAACGCTATAATCCCCGGATGACAATTGATGATACTCATCTACTTTAAGACACTGATCAGATTGATGACTTCTCAAAATAATCATCAACAGTGACAACAAGGTGGGAAACAGAAAGCAATATTCAGCGCTCCATTTCTATTAATATCAGTAACTGTTCAATTTTCAGATGATCATCTGCATAATAAATTCAATGGGAAATGTGGGAAATGTCCCATTTCCAGTAGCCATTGACAAACGTTTTTAACAAATATTAACTATTTTGCACCATGTTTCAAAAAGTTAACAATTATGTAATGTTCAAGAAAATCAACTTGCATATCTTAAATAAATCTTGTCACATTTTGGCATTTTCAGTGGCATTTTCGGACAATATACGGATAAACCAACAGCTACGCTGTACTGCTGCTGTCCACGGACTCGTCGCATTGGATGCTAAACCACCTGCTCCTCGCCACATCCCAGTCCAGCTGATCGGTCAAGTTACCGGAGATTAGATCGGTTCCATTTTCTCGTGTTTAAGTGCAGTGTTAGCAGCTATAATCATTGCTTCTTTCACAACTTCAATGTCTGAAAACGCCTCCTTCTTCTTGATCTGAAAGTATGTGGCAAGGCTGCTTTTAGCTCATGGGCTTTTTCTGCCCGTTGTGTTGTCACCACGGTCGCCCCGTAAATGAGACACATGCATGTTTTTTCCATAGTAGTAAACAAGAACTCTTCCTCCCAATTGCTGTGAAAGTGATAAGTTTTCTTTCTTTTTACAGCTATGTTCTGGGGTTATAGACTGTATTTAGAGCCCCTACTGCGCCCGCCAACTCACTCTCCACTTGCACTGAAGATTTGTCATGCACACAATACTGACTGTTAAATTGGAGAAGGTCAGAGTTCACCCAAACTTATCTAAAATTCATGCATAATGAACATCCTATTTAGGATATTGTCATTTTAAAATCTACATAGATTAAATTGTGAATTTAAGAAAAACAGCAACAGAAAAAAATTAAATATTAGACACAGCGAGTGCTATTTTTAGAACAGCCCTAGGGGCGCCTCATGTGCTCCTTGCCGGGACCTGGCGCCTGCGGGCACCGTCTTGGTGACCCCTGTTCTACTGCCTCTTCCCTGCCACTGTTGGGAGAAAGAAGTGCAATACCTTTTCTGCGTGCAATAACGTCACTCACATGCTCTAACTATTTAAAATGTTTGTCTCACATTTAGGCTCTTGTTAACATGGTTTTCATATTTATTACTTCTTTCTCTATCATTGACTCTGCATCAGATTTCCTATGTGCTTGAAACACTGGTTCATGTGCAAATGGTAATTGAAAATCCTGAATCCATTAACAATGGGATACACACCAGGAATTACCAGGGATTCCTCTACTCGACCCCACCAGTAAAAGGTACCTAGAAAAAAAGTTCTGGCAAGTGTCTTGGTGACAAGAAAGTGCCAGATGGTAATACCCAGCCAATGCTGGCTGGTGAGAGGCAGGAAGCATCAGCAGGATCAAGAATGAATAAAAGTGAGGCACTCGTGAATGACTTGAGGTACTTATGCACAGTTTGGACTGAAATTCTCCAGTAAGTGCAAACTATTATGTATCGATCGTATGCTGTAAAGAAAAAAAAAAGTTCCTGCCAACTTTTTCATGTAAGGGCCTGTATGTATGAGAAAAGACAGGCAAGGATTGTAAGAGGAGGAATAATACAGTGGACATATTTTAACTGTGACTCTGTTCTGCTGTAATGATATTCAGGATCATAATTACCTGGTGTAGACCAGGGATTCCAACAGCCCTGTGCCGCTATCAGAATTTCATCTTTCCTCATTAGTGGAAGGTTTTAATGTTGTGGCCCAGCACAGCTTTTATCATTCTTGAGTTATAAGCCAATATTACATGTTGACGGGGACTCATCACTCCAGCAACCAGCCGTGGCTTTTAATGTCTCTAACAGAAGTATTAATAAAAACAGTAGGTGGTGATACAAGCTGTACTACTCTGCTTTCTAGGTGTATGATGTGTGAAAGTCCAAGTTCAGTTTCAGTGTGCGCGTCCTATGTCAAAGGTGTTTTGATCTGACTTAAAGCCATTTTGCCTTCATCCCTCTCATCAGAAGATGCATCACCTCAAAACCAATAATGCACATTAAACTAACTGGCTAAGTTTGGCAAATCAAAAGAATATAGGGAAACATCTAAAGGTGATTATTTCTACAACACCAGAATCCTAATTAGTCCAAAATGCTTTTTGAGCTCTGTGTTGTGTAAGGCGCGCTCATTTTGACTTGGTGGTTTTCACCTGATACATGAAATTGAATATGACATATGAAACATGTAAATTTCCTTTCATTGCATCAATAGTGCACTGTCCACATGCATTGAGATTAGATGGATTTATCACTCAGACGGCTGTATATTATACTTAACATGTGGCAGTGATTAATTCTCCCAATAACGGTTAGACATCCACTATGTGAAACAGCCAAACCACAGCTGTAGGGCAAGAGAGTCTGATTTGATTAGTATAAATTGTGGAAAGGCCAGGAGGTAGTATGTTTTGGGACCCATATGGTTTTTGGATGCACTGTCACAGACGGTCTGCAGAGTAGGGGGATGGGCATGTGTGATGTGCAACACTCATTGAACACACTCTGTTAAATGAGGGGAGACAATAGAATTGGGCACACATTAAAGCAAAGAAGTTAGCATTAGTTAAAACAAACAGTGAAAGCTGCATGTTGGCTCACATGGAGAGCAAACATTGGAATAAAATTCAGGCTGCTTCACAAAATGCAAGATTTTGAAGTAGCCACCCGTTACTCAGGCAAGGACACATTCGAGTGTGTCTTCTTCATGGCAACACACCGGTGGAAACAATTATAATTCCATATATGTTCTGTAATTGTTTGTTTAAAAAGTGTACCACTCAAGCTGGTATTGTGTATTTGTTGTAAGTTTTAAGATGCATTTGCTGATATGATGTTACTGCATGGAAAAAGGTCCCGTTCCTTTGTGATTCACAAAGGACGAGGCCCTGCATCGATGTTGGTCCTTCATCACATCGTTGCTGCAGGAGATCGCCCCTGTACAGACATATCCTTCTGTACTATATGGCTTTCCTGCCTGTGTAATACTCCAATCTATGGAGACAAGCCGCTCAAGGACCAACACACAAGCATGGGGGAACCATTGTGATGTGAATTGAGCCGTGTTGTGTATAAATTGTGTGAACAGAGGTAATTTTCAGGATTCAGATTCAGGAATCTTTATTGTCATTACAACAATTCACATTGTGTAACGAAAATACGATGGGTGCTGAAGTTCTGGCGCAAGTACAAGTACAAGGGTACTTGCACAAGAGAGAGGGTATAAAAGGTACAACAGGGAAACTTGCGGCTATGGCCTCAGCTCATCGATCGGGTATCTGGCGTTGGTGAGGAAGATGTTGGGGAGCGGTGGTTTAGAGGGCTGCTTCTGTAGCCTCGCTAGCGCTAGCATAGCCATGTGCGTCCGTGGCTTGCTAGTGCGCAGGCCCCTGCAGCCTAGCTCTTGCCGCCTCTCCACTCGCCGTCTCCGTCGTCTGCCTGCGGGGATGACGATCCCTGGGGAGCCGGGACTCCTCGCTTTGTCTGGTGGCGGGTTGTGGGAGCGGAGAAACTTGGTGAAAATACTTCTCTCGCTGCGGAACTGATGTGGAGTGGTTAGTGCTGGCTGTAGATACATGTGCATAGTTGCAGATTTTGAACAACGAGATAGAGAAAAGAGAGCCAGCTGAAATGCCACATTCATCATCTAGCACTCACTACCACCTGGTAAACCTCACATCCAGTACTTGAAAGCCTGGTCGATATCTGAGCCATCTATCTGTCATGTATTAGAGAGAGACTGTCTATACACCACAGTTAAAGATGATTGCGTGAAGTGAATTCTGTATAAATAGGCCTGCAATCTACACTTTGAAGGTCAACAATTATTCCATAGTGCTACTTTTCAAGATCATCACGTAAAATGCCATTGACAACGGTATCAAAACCTGTGTTTAGGCCAAGGAGAATAAATACTCACAGCTACAGAGTCAGGTCAATAACAGGTTTTTACATTTGTCACGGCTGTTTCCAGACTCCGACTTATGAAAGGCAAGGCTCAAATGGTGCAATAACAAATTTCTTATGTAGTACAAAGGCTCATTACATATAGGCCTTTAGATATTGAACAATTTCTAGAAGTAAAGGTTGATCATCCATCTAATCCTATTTTTTGAAAAGTCAAGACAGAGGAAAACCTTTTTCTTTTTCTTTTTTTTTATTAACGTTTCCGGCATTAATTCTGCCTCTGGCGTTACTTCTGGTGGGAAGGTTCGGACGAAACAGATAACTACAAATTAAGTGACTCAAATTACTTCAACCAAACTGGACGGGGGGTGGAAGTTGGCTCCTCCCTACACAATGGTTTGCTTCCTAGCCTCCCGTTGATTTTAACTACCACAGAAGCAAGTACTACTCACTGCTCAATTTCAGTGAGAGACCGAAGGACGGAGAAGTCATACCCTTTTGATCAAATGAAGTACTTGGTGAAAGAATTTTCTGGAACTCTGAACTGTAACACACCTACGGACAACAGAGCATTCACGCATGTGTTACTTTACACACAAGTGGCCATTATTCTCCTAGGCGGCCTTAGTGCTATTTGCGTCTTAACAAATGCGTGCACAAATGTGCATGTTGTGTACATCTTTGTGTGATTATTTTCCGCCACATTTGTCAACTAACTCATGCAGTCATCATCATGTGTCTGTGTTCCATAGAGACGTATTGACTCATTTTGGCTATCTTGGGTGTTGTTTTCATTCTTTTGCTTCTTTTCTCATTTGGGGCTCTGAATTAAAGTCCCTAGAGCAGGATCAGTTTAAAATGTTATTTCTGTCTTGTTTTTTTAATTGTCCCAAAAGAATGATTCACAATTATTCGCCTAATTTACACCTCCACATAGCACTGAAGGAAATAAATTCAGTGAGTGGGTACCTACTTGTGTGTTTGTGTGTGTGTGCATGTACGTGTGCGTGTGCATGTGTGTGTGTGTGTGTGTGTGTGTGTGTGAGGGAGATAGAGAGAGACAGACAGAGACCGAGAGAAAGGTTGATGTGATTTATTCAGATACAAGGGTACATGTATAGCTAGGAGCAATATGAAGAGGCTTGGTCTCTGGAGAAGATGAATGGGGAAGCTTGAGTGGAGTGTGCATGTGCTCCAGTGTTATGTCTGCACTAGGACGTGCTCAACCAGCGATGCCTGTGGGGGTATTTAAAAGCCTGACTCTCTAATTAAGGTTAATGCAGGGGAAAAACAGCCAACATTAAGTAATACGGGAAAAACAAGTGAGTGCTGATGCTTCAGTGCCCTTCCTGGACTGTCTGTAACTGTGTGTGTGTGTGTGTGTGTGTGTGTGTGTCTACAACCCCCATGGAAGTGAGTTCATCGTACAGAAAAAGTGTTCTTTTTGTGTGTGAATTCATGGAGAAGGTCATGTGAGGACTCACATAAACAATTATTTTGAGTATGTTGTGGTTTTTGCTCCTCTTCCTCCCTGTCTAATACTTAAAGAGATGTCAGTGTTTTACTATGTATTACATCCCCAAGGCCTTTTCTTGCCTCATTCATCATGCTCGAGAAAGACATAATTCACTACTGCTTGTTCCTATTATAATCTCCTATAAAGAAAACAACTGGGTGAAATTATTACCCTCAATTAGATAACATACACGGTGCCAAATGCGATGATTGATTTAGTTCTGATCATAATGATTACAACAGGGGTTACTGAAATTAGAAATGAGATACACTTAAAATAGTCCCTGAATCATCATCAGTGAAGGTACTCATATTCACTTCAACTTGATGTATAGACTTTCCTGTATCCAACACCATAGTTTCACTGAAAGAAAAAGTACCATTGCACATTAAAGGCAAAGGATGCATGACATGCATCACACACACACAAACATACATGTAAAACAAACAAACAAACAAACAAACAGACAGACAGACAGATGGAAGACCGGGGCTTGTTGTCACATAGGTAAGTTGTCACATAGCAATTATCTTCCACACAAGAGGGGACAACTAAAAAGTTGAATACTATTTTTTTCCTTGATAAGTACGGGATAATGTACGCGTGGGAGGTCATTGTTGCTTGATAATTACCGAGAGGTGTCCCCACCACCCGACGCGAAGCGGAGGGGGGGGGGGCAAATATGCTGAAAATAATTTTTAGATTGCTCATGTTTGTTCCGTGACGAAGCGTGACGCGGGCAACAGTACGTAAACAATCCTTAGTGGAACTAAACGCTTTGGCGCGGATTGATATGAATGCAGGAAGTTCAACTCTGAGTCTTTGATTTCGCAGCGGTCCGTTATTGATAGTCAAGCGGTCATTATACGAAAATAATGACCGCTCACGTGACCAATAACGGCCAATCAGAACCAAGCATTCACACAAGCCGTGTAATAAACGAAAATAATGACCGCTCACGTGACCAATATCAGCCAATCAGAACCAAGCATTCACACAAGCCGTGTAATAAAATGACATACTGTGTGTCTGATGTCGTGCACTGACTGAGAAGAGAGTAGCACCTGGTGAATTTATGTGTGTGTCACGTAACCATTTTGAACATTCCAAAGTAAAGGAATCTTCAAAATGACATGTGGACTTGAAACAAGAAATATTAAGGCATCCTGTTGCATCTCAGTCATTGTTTTGGTGTAAGTTAACTTTAAGCTAGGGCTACCTTTAGCAAATATGGTACACTGGATCGACTTGTCTCAGTCATCATGGGGTAAGTTGTCACATGTGACAACATACCTCAGAGGGACATGTCTGGAATGAAATTTTCTTTAAAACAAAGTGTGTGGTAATTAGCAGTTGTCATAATGATATTCTAATGTCATTTTTACAGAAAATAACGGTGATTTAAGGGCGAGAGGAAAGAGGAGATATGTTTGGGAATTACAAAAGAAAAACAGAGCATGGCAGTGCACCACCTGACGTAATGCTATGGGCAATGGGGCAGGTGACTCTAGCTAATAAATCAATCATGAGTACTGCAAAGGACTTAAATGTCCGCCACTGTACCTTGGCTTGACACAGCAAGAAATTCACCCCAGCTGAAATAGCGAGTCAGGCACCTGTCCCAACTACAGTGGTTGGGTCGAAATCACCACAGCAGGTTTTTAATGCAGAGTGAGAGCAGTGCATGATGTGCAAAGGATGGGCACATAAACAGTCTACCCCTGGTAAATCAGTCTATATGTCCCAGAACTGTCACTCGGACGAAAAGTTTGACTTGCACTGAAATTTTTTTGTCTGGTGTTGTTTGAGTGTAGCCTATATAAATGGACCTTCAAGTTCTTGTTTGAAACATTGACTACATTTCTGAATTGCTTCGTGGTTCATCATGAAACGATACTTTTCTATACTATTGATAGTTTAACTGAATCTTTGATTTTAAGAAAAGCAAACAGGTATTCCAGGCTGAGAGCTGAAGATTACAGCAGTGCCCATGGACTTCAGTCCAATGCATTTGCATACTTGAAGTTAAAATTTGTTCACTGGCCATATTCAGTGACGTTTTCGAATGTGATGATAGTTATTTTCAATACCTGACTTCAGTGTTCATTTTCAAGTAAAATAACAACCATTACAATTATTTTGTCCTTGCTTTATTTGTTGCAAAATGCAGGGTGACCTCTTACCCCCAATAGTGTGACCCCACAATGGGATAAGTTGTCACAAGTGCACACTCTCTATTGGATTGCCGATAACTTTGCATTGACAGGAGATATGAAAGTGGCATAAATAGTGCATACGTACTTGAGACATTGGTCTTTCATCCAGTACACATGTTTTTAAGATTTGATGTATAAATTCCAAGAAATGCATTACAGTGTAATAACTGTGTTCAAATCAAAAAAATGTTCAAATCTGTAAATCAGGAGTAGATTAGATTTTTACATCAGCAAATCATACAAGCAAAACAATATTCATTCAGTCCATTCATTTTCTGCTGCTGGAGCCCAGCAGTCATCAGGCAAAGCTGGAGCACTGCTTGGACAGTTTGTAGTTAATTGCAGGATGTCTATCACAGGGCTGTAACAGCTCTTCATTGGTTTAGAAGTGACTTTGTAGCAGTGTGAATGGTTGCAATGCTGTTTCATTAATTCCCAGGCAATTTAAAGCTAAAGCAATTCTTATTGGGTGGCAGTGACACATTTGATAAGGTCTTGGCTTCAGAACTGGAGGGTAGACAGTTCAGTCAGACAGTGCAGTCTCGCCTTCTAACAAGTTGAGGAGAAGGAATGTGGTATTTTTAGCTGGAGGGGTGCAAGCTGCACCTTCTGAGCACTGCGATGGTGCTCTTGATAAACAGCACCTTGCGACTGAACCCCCAATACTTGCTGATGGCTGACCACTGCTCCAGGGATTCACTGTATAATGTAATCTGTGTAAACTTTCAGGTATTGCGTTCAGTGCAGAGGTGTGTGCGTGTGTATGCATGTAATATGTACAAGTAGGCATGCTTGATGTATAAAATGGGCACACTGTCACACTTTTCTGAAAAGTCTTATTCACCTGCTATGCTGTTCCATACCTTGGACTGCAGCGAAGCAGTATGCAAAGCGGAATATGTAACACGGACTACGTTTGACCGAAAGCACAAAGCAGACTGTACTTTCTGAGGAGGTCACAATCCTTCAACAACTACTGGAAACTCCTGTGAATGTTATATTCATGAGGTGGGGGCTAATGAACACCTGGTGGGGGTCTTAAAAGAATGACTCATCCAGGCTTGTTGCAGTTCTGCTCCCATGGCACAGCAGAAATCAAATTTCATCGGAATTTGGGACTCACTAGTTTAAGTTGTTGGTAGGAACAACCTGAACCAAGCATACGATTGCACTTTCTCTTCTTTCTGAACACTTCCTGATGTCCACTTAAGTTAATAACTGATGACAGGAGGTGACAATGTCTTCCTCGGCTACAGACGTTGCCCGACGCATGATGCTTTAATCATCCGCACATATCCGCAAAAACTAGTACTTGTCACATAGGTATATACAGTCATTTTAATGCTTGTCAGTGACATTTAGATGTCTTATCTTTATACATGTTAATTTTTTCAAAATTTCAGTGTGACATTGATGCGGGGACTTCCATCATGTGGATTCAAAACCAACGCTTCACATGTTTCACAAGCATTTTGAGTGTGCAACCACAGGAGATGGTAGTCTTCACCAACATTAAGCAGGGCTTCAGGGCAAAACCTTATGCACACCTGGGCCAGTCCGACCATATATCATTATTTCTAATTCCTTCATACACCCCACTTAGAAAAACTGCCCCCATCATCACCAGGATAGTGAACACTTGGCCAGAGGGAACCTCCCTAGAGAACTGTCTCAGGAGGACTGACTGGGGTATTGTGACCATTCACACCTGAAGGTTTTTACTGACAGTGCTTTATACTACATCAAGTACCGCACAGACATTATCACAGTAAAGAAACAAATGCGAGTCTACCCCAATTAGAGGCCCTGAATGACGCAAGGTCTGGAGGCTGCTGGGAGAGAGGAGCACCGCCTTCAGGTCTAGCGGCGCAGCTCTCTACAGCATGGCACGAGCAAACCTGAAAAGGAGCCTCTGAGGGGCCAAGTTGGAATACAAGAAGAAGATCAAGGGGGTTGGGTGTCCAGCACATCACAAACCACAGGACCAACCATGGTGCTGTGGGAGGCAATGCAACTGTGGCAGGGGATCTTTGCCAGGATATTGTGGTTTTATTTAACGTTACGCGGGTAGGTCCGCTTGGTTGTTTTTGAGTACCCTTTTCGTTTGTTGTTTTAGACCGCCCCTCCCTGACGTCGAACATCCCGTGTTCTTTTTTTGCAGTTAAAAGTCATTAAATTGATTTGTTAATTAAACAGGTGTTACTCTTTATGTTGTGTCTGGGATCCCCTAGCCTGGGACGTAACATGGACATTGGACTCCCATACGCAACGTGCCTACAGATCAAGGACTTCTTCTCTCAGCTCACTTAAAGGGTCTGAGTGGGTCAGCATCTCTCCACAGCCATCACCCTCAGTACGGCTTACCTCAGGGCTGTGTACTGAGTCCCCTACTCTTCACCATATATACTCACTGCACCTTCACCCATCACAGCAACACCATTTTCAGGTTTGCTGATGACACCACAGTACTGGGGCTCATCACTGGAGATGATGACTCAGCCTGCAGGGATGAAGTTGAGCAGCTATCGGGGTGGTGCCGCAACAACAATTTGCTCCTGAACAGGGACAAGACCATGGAGTGTGTTGTTGATTTCAGGATGAAGACTCACAAAATCAGGCCTCTTCCCACTGATAGGGACTGTGTGGAGAGGGTCTCTGATTTTCGCTTCAATGTAGTCAACATAGGGAGGATCTGACCTGGGCATCTCATACTGCTGCACTAGTTAAGAGGGCTCAGAGGGTTACAACATCTTAGAGAAACTTCTAATATTCTTCTACCGCTGCTCAGTAGAGGCCATTCTCACCTACTGTACTGCCTCTGTGCATGGTTCTCCAACAGCACAGCAGGGAACTCCAAAGGGCCATCCAGGCCGCCCATCTAATTATTGGCAGCACTCTCCTTTTGCTGCAAGAACTTTACAGTTCCCACTCCAGGAGAAACGCAAATGGGATGCCACAGGACTGCTTACACCCGACACGCAGACTGTTTGAATCTCTGCCCTGAGGCAGGTATTTTAGAGAAAAAAAAAAAAACAAGCAGCTTTTATCCAAAAGTCATAAGTCACTTCAATCAATTGTGGGTGCGCGACAGGATTTTCACTCGGCTGGGAGTTGTCGGTCGACGGGGGAGGGCGGGGCACCATGTGACTACTTTCGACGCGGCACACCTAACGACTTCTTGCGGCACACCGGTTGAAAAACACTAAAGTATAGAAGTTCTCACATATGTCGTGAAAATATCCGTATATATAAACAAAAATGTCAAAAAACAAATATGTAGCTTAGTTGAGAAAGGTGACCTGACAGAGCAAATCCAATATAATCTTTTTATTCAGCACATCAAAATTATCCTAAAATCAGTTAAAAAAAATCAAACTTGCACAGAAAAATTGGTGTTGAACAGTGTAATTGGTAGTGTTGTAAAAGTTCTTTCATTTGTGTTCTGTATGCACCTATCGAGTGATTTTCCATGATTGATATATATTGTCACATATTGAGTAATTTTCTATGATTGTCATATATTGTCACATAGGGCATATAGTGTGAAAGACCTTTAATCATTAAAATGCTTTGCACGCACATAGCCTTGTTGAGCTTTGCAAACCATCAGTACATCTAGATAAGGTACCAGATGCCTCCGGTGTCACGAGGCGCCAGACTGAAGGCGCCGAACACTTTGTCCACACGATTTGCTTGTCTGCTTAATCATGAAGACGATGTAATCCTGATGATTGTAACAATAAAACGAGGAAGGGCTCAGAGAGCGTTGTGAACGGACTGTAAGTAGACTGTAGGATGGCATCAAAACATCAAAGAGAGGGTAGAAGATGTGTGATAACACCAAATAAGGAAAGGAGCAGATGGCTTGGTAGAAATGGGAGAAGAGGTGCATAAAGGAGTGGCATGGGCAAAGTTCCTAGTTTTTCCTCCTCTTCTCTACGCAGAGAGAGGGTCGCACGATCCACGAGTGGTGACAGGCGATTGAACCCACAAATTTCTGTAAGTGTGATTATTTCCTTTGCTAATAAATGGACTATCCTGCACTGACAAATTGAAACAGCTGGAGGGTTTTTTATACCCCGGGACATTAAAGTTTGGTCCCTCGTCCAGGAGGCCCTGAGAGCGAACAGACCAGCAGACAAATCACGCAAAAGTAGACGCGTGCACCCCCACCCCCCAACCCCCCGTCAAAAACTCACGGGTGTGCCATGGAATTCTTTATTATGTCAAAATGAGCCGCGGCTGAAAAAATGTTGGGAAACACTGGATTAATGCCACATCCCAGGCACGTAACTCGTAATTTACCAGTTAAAAGTGGGCGAGTCTACAGCCAAATCTGTGAACTCACGACTTTAGACTCGACTGTACTCAAGTACTCCAACTTCCGCGTTCGACGTCACGCAGTGTACCCAAAAATGACCGACCAATAGCAGACGGCAGTGCCTGGAACGGTTTAAAGTCGTGACTCGTGAATCTTGGACTCAAAAGTTATCAGTTACGAATAGTATGGAAGGTTGCATTAAATGCCGATGCCATTTAACGATACCAGTGCAGGCTTGACTTTCTCTCGCCCAACTCTTACTGCTGTGATCACACATGTTCAGTGCATGCCGAAGCGAGCTATCCTATAGGCCAAGAGCGGACGATCCTAACCAATAGCAGGGAAGCTTTCTCATGTCGGGGATTAACAAACCAGCGTGACTCAAAAGAGAAAATGTCGTCGATTTGGAGGTATTTCAACATTGAAACTCCAGCAAGCACAACGGCGACATGCAATATTTGCAGTTCCAAAGTTGCGAGAGGTGGAAGTAAAACAGTCAGTTATAATACCTCAAACATGATACAACATTTTAAGACGAAACACTTGAACAAACACCAAGAGTTTGAGGCAGCGGCAACTGCGGGCAAGAGAGAGGGGGATAGACCGCAGCAACAAATATTGGTCAGTAAATTTCAAAAGAAGGACCACTGGGACGAGAGGAGAAAAGCTGCTTTACCCAATAAGGTCCTGCAAGAGTATGATGCAGAACTAGGTGGGGCCAGCAGCACAGCCACACAGGTACAGATGGAGACATATCTGGCTGAGAAAACAATCCACCACATCGGGAGCCCATTCGAGTACTGGGGAAAGAATAAAGAACGGGCTGCTTCTGCTGTCAAGTTTTTCTGTGCTCCTACCACCAGTGTAGATCGTGTTCAGCACAGCTTCCAACATACTGAATGACAAGAGGAATAGGCTGTCAGGAGAGAAAGTGGAAACACTCATCTTCTTAAAGAGAAAATGTGCCAACGTACTTGAACTTGAGCCCCAAGGACCTGAATCTTCAGGGGGACTGAGTAAACATTAGTAGGTGTTTGTAGCGTTAGATATCTCAGCAGCAGTCTACGCGTTACACAGTCGCCAGAAATGGTCAGCAAATGCCTCTGTCACTAATGTGGAGTTTATTTTGGCACTTTTCGTTTTTGGCAGGAGTCAGGCAGGAGTCAGGCGCAGACCAAGAGCCGATGCAAGCTCTAATGCAGTGGTTCTTAACGAACCCAGTGGGTTTGATGAGTCAGTCTCAGAGGTTCGGCGGAGCGTGTGGCAGCCCACCCAAGGTTAAGAACCACTGCTCTAATGCAAAAGTGTTTAGTGGGCAAGGCAGAGAGTCAAAATCTAAAAACAGGCAGAGGTAAGAATACTCGTAAGGCGCAAACAGTTGTATCAAGAAAAGCCACAGAATGACGAAAGTACGGACAGGCAGAAACTCAGTCAGGAATTCAACAAACAGAGTGACGGCCGGATACAGACGTCGTTAAAGCCGTCCTAGCTGTCCATTAATACAGAGTTGGATGATAACTAATGGGATAACTCCAATGGGCTGCAGGTGTTGGTGCAGATTGTGTTAATGGAGGCAGGAAGTCCAAAACAGGATATGGGTGTAGCCCTGAGCACCTGCACCAGCTCAGCAGTGCGTCCTGGCTCCAGCAGGGGTCGGCAGAACACTCCCCACCGACAGGATCCTGACAGTTTAAGTTTTTTATAAAGTGGATTTTTTAGTTGAAACTAGTCATTATAGGACATTTACATTAAGAATTCTATCTCAAAGATACCTCATATATTCTATTTCTTATTTCAATTTAATTCAACTTGTTGTTGCACTATTGTTATACATGCTGTAATACATGTTGTATTTATGCTGCGCTGTTGAAAATGTTGTGTGGATGTTGTACAATTTTGGCCTTTGAGAGCCAAGACACTCAGGTTTTAGAAAAGTTTATCTTCTTTTTTACAACTATACCAGGTAGTCAATAAAAAAGTTCTCTGTATTGATTTTTTTTTTCCTGTTTCACAAAGGTTTTTATGCAGTGCCTGATCAAGCCGCGATAGCAATGATTTTATATTAAGGATGTCCGATATTGGCTTTTTTGCCGAAATCCGATATGCCGATATTCTCCAACTCTCAATTTACCACTACCGATAACAGCCGATACCGATATGTGCGCCGGTAAACGCTTCAGGAGCGCATGGGCACCATTTCAGTGTAACGCAAGCATTATTGTATTTTTATCGGTTTTTATTTTATCGGTTTTAAAGCTAAAAAATCCGATACTGATATAACATTTTTATGCTGATATCGATATTATCGGACATCTCTATTTTACATCTATGTGAGAATGCAGTTCTGCTGAATTAGACCATCTAGCTAAACTCCAGGCTTGTCTTAGGAGCATAAAAGCGTGGATGACCCGTAACTTTCTGTGGCACAATGCAGACAAAACTGAAGTTATTGTTGTTGGTCCAGAGCACCTCAGAAACTCTTAACATGATGACATTGCTACTCTGGATGGCTTTACCTTGGCCTCCAGCACTACTGTAAAAAACTTAGGAGTCATCTTCGATCAAGACCTGTCATTAAATGCCCACATTAAACAAACGTCAAGAACCGCCTTCTTTCACTTACATAACATTGCTAAGGTTAGGCACATGCTGTCACTAAAAGATGCTGAAAAGCTAATTCATGCTTTTGTGACCTCCAGGCTGGACTACAGTAATTCTTTATTCGCAGGCTGTAGCAACAAGACACTGAGGCCACTCCAATTGGTTCAGAATGCTGCAGCACGTATACTGACAGGAACTAAGAAAAGAGACCACATCTCCCCAGTGTTAGATTCTCTACACTGGCTGCCAATAAAATCGAGAATAGAATTTAAAATCCTTCTCCTTGCTTACAAGGCGCTCAATAATCAGGCACCATCATACCTTAAACAGCTGATCGTCCCTTATCATCCAACCAGAGCTCTTCGCTCCGAAAGCGCCGGGTTATTAGTGATCCCCAAAATCAACAAGAGTGGAATAGGGGGCAGGGCCTTTAGCTATCAGGCTCCTGTCCTGTGGAACCATCTTCCTGCTTCAGTCCTGGGGGCGGATACCCTCACTGCTTTTAAGAGTGGGCTTAAATCTTTCCTTTTCGATAAAGCCTATAATTCGACAAAACTATGCGACTAGAAACAGATGACACACTGAGTCCTCCTCTCCCCCTCTTCCCCATCTTCAATCTCCTATCCCTCTCCGCCTCACTTGCACCCATCCACCCTTTCCTGCATCCTTGTCTGGTAAATGCATGTTACTAACTCACTTGCACCCATCCACCCTTTCCTGCATCTTTGTCTGGTAAATGCATGTTACTAACTGGGCTTCTTCCCCAAAGTGTTGTCTTATGCTCTATTATCCCGTAGCTGGCAAGTAGAACACCACCAGTGATGATGGACCTGCGAACATCTGGGTCCTGCTCCTTCTACTGCTGTGCATCCCTACACCTGTGTCTGTCTCTCTCT
>OMPJ01041463.1:0-11854 GCA_900312935.1 Carapus acus
CTACAAGACGATGAGCACACCTGGTCAGAACACAACGATGACTATGAGCACACCCAGTCACAACACAACGATGACTATGAGCACACCTGGTCACAACACAACGATGACAATGACTACACTTAGCCCAAACACTACAAGTACAATGAGCACACCTGGTCACAACGCAACGATGACAATGAGTACACCTGGTCACAACACAACGATGACAATGACTACACCTGGCCACAACACAACGATGACAATGACTACACTTAGCCCAAACACTACAAGTACGATGAGCACACCTGGTCACAACGCGACGATGACAATGAGCACACCCGGTCACAACACAACAATGACAATGACTACACTTAGCCCAAACCCTACAAGTATAATGACCACACCTGATCACAACACAACACTGACGACTCTTAACCCAAACACTACAAGTACAATGACCACTCCATTCTACAACACCACAATCACAATGACTACACCAATCAACAGCACCACGATAGCAACGACCACACCAGCTAATAATGATACTACCACAATAACGCTGCCAACACCAACATACAACAGCACAGCGACACTTCCAACAACAACTGAATACAGTTCAACTACCGGTGATGTGAGTTCACCAACCCCCCCAACAACAACAGGAATCAATACAACACCTGGAGGTAACATCTTACATCTATCTATCTATCTATCTATCTATCTATCTATCTATCTATCTATCTATCTATCTATCTATCTATCTATCTATCTATCTATCTATCTATCTATCTATCTAAATAGGAGGGATGTGTATTGTCTACTTCAGAGTTACTAGATTAACGTCTAAATGGCAATGAACTCATGCTATAATTTTTTTTCCATGAAAGTCTCCACCACATCTGATCTCATCACACCCTCTGCCACCCCAACCCATGGCACCGTGGGGCCAACAAACACCACCACAGCCGGACCTCCCCTCCCAACAGAGACACCAGTCATAGGTATGCATTTTGGCATTGTTGCATCATGATTCTGGTCACCAATGAGGCAAGGAGTTGAGAAAATCTCTATTGGTCAATGATACCAAGTCATAACCCAAGCACATGATTAGTTTGGTGCGATCATCCACTGATTAAAGTCTGATTAATGTGGTATCTCAAAACATACAAATTTCATCCTCTCTCCCTGCTTGTGTCTATTTACTTGTTTGTTCCTGTTCCTGTTTGTTCTGTTTTCAGTTTGCCCATCTCAACCCTGCCCTGCTGAGAGTGTTTGTCTCAACGGCACGTGTCAGTGCCTGTCAGGGACGTTTTTGCTCAATGGGCGTTGCACACCTGGTAAGAGCACCATCCTTGGGATAGGAGATGGAACAGTGGCTCCAGAATCTTCGATTCTGTGTATTAACATCTTACAAGTTTATCTCAAGCTGACTGTTAGGCTTTTGCTAAGAGCTCTTTGTCTTAAGTCTGTCTTTGACTGACCCCATCACAGGCCAAGTATTTCCAGGTGAGCTCCATATCACCTCCTTGGAATTTAAAAGCGAAATGAGCAACAGATCATCCACAATTTTTCAGGAAACAGCTGCAAAAATCTCTGCCGCAGTAAGTCATACACTTACTCATACAAAGCACCTTGCGTATTTCTATTGCGGGGAGCATTACTGAATTGTTTTACTCTTTTCATAGCTCAGGGAAACGCTTGGAAAGGAGAAGGGCTATGTGAGATCTGATGTTCTTCAACTCCAGTAAGTATTCGATCATTTCTAATGCAACATCCACCTATTCTGTTTCATCTGCGTAGGAGTTGCAGAGCTTTTGTCCTGTTTCTGTGTAATTTCCAAGGCAAGGCAGTGTATTAGCAACGGTGAACAACATCTTTGAAGATAGCGACGTCACAGAGGATTCCATCACAGAGTCAATCAACACGGCCATAGCAAACTCAGGGGGCTTGTTGGCTGATGCAGCATTTCAAGGTATGCATGCAATCCAAGGTTAAGCGAAAATAGTTTTACATTACACTTTAAAAAAATACCTATTTGTCACATTCTGTCTTTCAGGCACGAACTTGTGCCAACAGATGCCTCTGCCTTGTGAGGCAATCACCACAACATGTGCTCAAAAAAACGGACAGGCCTTTTGTTCCTGCGCAGAGGGCTACGTGTCCGTCATTTATTCCAACACAAGCTGCAGAGGTAAAGCAGCTCACAGTATTTATTTTGTGGAATGGCTACTTGTTCTTTAATCTTGAAGGCAAACGCTGTCGCTGTTTATGCTGCACCTCCCGTGTTTGAGTACCATGTAGCTATCCATCACTGGGAAAGCACAAAGAGGGTGACTAGAACAGTTGTAGGTAGGGAACAACCCAAGCGGACTATTTCCAGCTCAGTAACATCAGGAGGAAGTCAAACAAATGCTTCCTTATTCTTGCTTAAAAAAAGTTGTTGGTTTTTTTCTTTTCTGGTTTTTGAGAACCAAGGGTACAAACACTGGGGAGTGAGATTAAGGGACAAGGTCAAGTGCTGTAGCCTTTTCACCACGCTGACCCTTCACCTTTCCTTCATATATCTTTCAAATGTTCCTCTTCGTAATGGGGTCGTTTCCCCAGAAACTGCTTAAAGAATCGCAGCCCTCTGTTTCAAATTGCAGACATGGATTGGATCTTTGTGCAGCTACAGTGAGCCATTAGCTGTGCAGCACTTGCTGTATAGTTTCTCCTCCATAAAAAGCATAATGTGAAATAACGAGCTTGCCGCTAATGGTCATCATTCAGACTCCACATGACTAAACTAGAAGAGATGGTCATTATACTCCTGTGTGTGTGTGTTTGTGTGTGTGTGTGTGTGTGTGTAGTCAGGCGAAGCGTGCCTCCCATCCACCACGTCTGAGTTCGTTGTGTCCTCATTTCAATTGTCTTTGTGTCGTCTCTGTGTTTCTGTGTCTGCAGCTTGTCCCAGTGGGCAGCAAGCCGTGGGAGACGAATGCCAACCGTGAGTGGACATATTTATAGTTCGCTGTTGTGTCTAAGCTTCGTCATATGCGGCAATGATTCTGAATACACATGGCATAAAATAGCTCCGGCTCCCTCAAGTGGATTACACATTAGGATGCGGTAAACACCCCCTGAATTTCATCCCTTGTCTTTCAGGTGTGTGTTTGGCTATTCAGGGTTCAACTGCAACGACTGTGAGTAACTGTTCGGCGTCAGATTTGAATCGGCTGTCCCGGCTCAGCAGTGACATGTGATAACACAACGGTGTGGGTGTGTGCAGCGGCCCTGCTGGCTGTGGTGGTCATATCCTGTGTGCTGGGGGGCGTCCTGCTCATCTTGGTGCTGGCATTGTTGGCATACTGCTGCTGGTGAGGACACAATAACAACACAGTGATCGCAATCGATGACCCGAGGCTTTTTGTACCTCCGATTTAACACTGCCACCCTTTGATAAGATGCTTTACTCAATAACTACAACATGTGACAACTTCATATAGGTGATTTATCAGTGTTGTAAATAGCAAGAGTTAACAGCACAGCGTTATCACACAATACCGTCTGGCATCAATCCATCAACATGATTATTGATTAATGATGAAAATGGTGTGGTCAATCAATATTACTATTAATAGACACTAATCCACATTGCAACACCAGCATAAACAGTGTATGACTCACCAACCAGGGTTGAATCTGCATTGAAAATGTGCTGCAATCGGTTCCCCATTCGATGACTTATGTTCAGGAGGAGCTGCCGGAGGAGGAAACCAGACCCCGACACCAGCCCATACCCAGCAGATGAGCTTGGGGGTCCGTGGCCTCATCAAGCCGTCACCCCCATCCCCCGTGCAACCACCAACTGGACAGAGGCAGGTCCCTCCATGGAGATGACGGAGGGGAGCAGCTCCAGCGCTCTGGTGGACAAAAAACACTCCAATGGATCGGTGAGCTGCCCTCCATGTCGTCCTCCATCAGTCTTGATGGTCGTGACCTGTTCAATTTCCACCTTTGTTGGTGGAGTTGATCCTTTTCCCCGTAGACACTGGTTGTTGACCCCCCACCCACTACCCCCGACACCCACACACACACCTCTTTACACCAACAAGGACTCCTCACTGTCCTCTGCCAATTCATTTGATAATTCCTAGTCCAATATGTTGCCGACACTATCTAAGGTGCTTATACCCTCATCTCCCCCTGCCTCCTGCTTTGCCTGACTCCCAATCTGTTGCTTTAGGGATTTCATCTAAATAAAGGATGGAAAAAGGTAAGGCATAGCCTTGCTTTTAGACTCTAATGTGCAATGACCCACCCTGCTGTTGATTTGTGTGAGAAAGAATCGCTCAGCAGGCATCTCTGGGTGATGGGAAACTTTATGAGCACAGAACACCTTAAACCCTGGTGACAGTAATTGGGGAGTGTCTGTGATTAGTGTTGTCATCATTGTTGTGCATCAGTGATTGCTCTTCGTGTGCTTGCATGTGTCTGTGTGAGGTTGTGTTTGAGTTGTTTAGGAGGATTTCATCAAATTCTTTCTCAACTGAGAAATCCAACGTGTGCTCCTACTTGTGTTTCAGTCGGGCTCATACGATCTCAACCCAGAAGGGATGAAGACCTTCAAAGGGAAAAATCCCTCACGTTACTCCTACCTGGTGCAGGGCCACGAGAACCCCTACTTCTTGCAAGGAGATGAGAAGAAGGAATGAAAATCACAAGAGAGCAAGAGAGAGGGGAAACCAAAGACTTGTTGAACCTGTTGAAATCTCATACAGTAGATGCACAACTTGTGAGTATTCTTTTGATAATGCCATTGAATTTGTGAAGATGCTGCATATTCTAACTAGTGTCGTTTGAAAATGAATTTAAAAGCATCTTAAATTCAGGTGAACACCAAAGTTATTATTCATACATACAGGTCTTGTGTTGTACATCTGTTTCAGGGGTTTGATGCTTTTGGGTTTTTTTGCTGCAGTCTGTACAGGGAGAGGGAAATCATTTTTATCTATAACCAGAAGGTGACACTGTTGCACAGTTTTACAAATTTCTTCTCAGCTTTTTTTATTCTTGAGCTGTCCTTGACTGAAAAAGAGCTCAGTGTTTTTAATTCACACCTCTGCTATTGCACTATAATGTGTGTTATGTTTACCAAATTTCCTCCACAAAATCTAAATCTAAATCAGTTGAGAACCAGACGATGAACTTTTGTGATTTTGGGGTACTGCTCTGACTTTCGGGGGCTGGATCCCTGCTTGGGGCTGACGTGATTTATTCTGTGGCTGACTGCTGACTTTATCTGTGCCTGCTGTGGTTATTGGAGAGGTCACAAGGCCTCTGCTCTGATGTGCCAATCATCACACATGTTCATCTCTTCCGATACTTAAAAAGAGAAATTGAATATGTTTTTCTTTCCCTATGTTCATATGAAATATTATGTAAAATGTTTATGCGAAAGAGTGCACTTTTACACTTTACACTTTATTGTTTGGAAACAGTTTTTTATTAATGAAATATGCTGGAAAGGAATGGAAATAAATAAAATTATTTCAATTGTTCCATCTCAATTTCATCTTTCAGCTGTTTGTTCAACAGTTTGCATGGTTGGATTGTTAAGTATAAAGCTCCATCATTCCCAAGATGAGCTTGTTTGTTTGGGAAGAGCTCTGCAGGCGCAATGAAAGCAATCTTTGTTTGTGGGGTCTGAGAACATCTAAACAAAATGGGTTGAACTCAGGTCGTATCTGACATTTTGCATAAATGCGAATGGAGACAATGCATCCAACTGCAGCCCTTGTTAAGGATAAATAAAGCTCTATCATATGTTAATGGATAATGACGCTGTCAGCAAAGTCATCTAAAATGTCTTCAGTTCACTCAACATGACCTTCCACAAATTTCAAAGCAGAGATTAGCAAATATGAATTGTGATTCAAGTCAAACTAGCATAATCACCTTTCGGTTACTGGTTATCAAACACATACTTTCAAACAAATGTGCTGGACACCAACCGCTCAAGGCAACTTGTGTCATTTTGACAAATGTTAGATAAAAATAGTTGAGTTAAAATGTCAAATTTTCCGTTTGATCCCAACTGCATATCTTGCCTAAAGCTTCAACATATCACAATTGTGTCCTGTGTTTTTGCACCGCTTATGAACTATTGTTGGATGCACTGAGGATTGGGTGAAGGCAGAACTGATTGAGCTGAGGTAAAAAACATCCTTATTCTTTCTGCAGCCGCATAATTTGGAAAACATGAGGCCTCCGTCGGCCAAATTCCGAGTTGATTTATGAGTTGTCTCAAATTCTCTATCCAGTTTGATACACTTCTGCCAAAAATGTTGTACTGATTATTCAAATGTCCATAGAGGTGCCGGACAAAGCAATCATTCATTGCTGGGACAAAAATCTGTGGTTGGTCAGCGTTTGCCGCCAAAAACACAAGAACGACTCAACTGATTCCTGTTGAAGTTGACAAACAAAACCATCCTCATTCATTTCCCCCCTGTGTGAGAATGAGAACATACCCGAGTATGTTACATGCCATCCAGGAAACTCCAGTTGTGCTTTGCCTGGCATGCGCTTCTTTTCTGTGGAGGAATTTGCCGCGTCCTCCCGAGTCTTGGTTTCGTCCGCCAACTCACCCATCAGCCCACAAGCTCAGCTGACCGATCGATGGACCACTTAGCGGCCCAGAGCTACACATCCCAGTCATTTGACCCGCTGGATCCGAGGGAATGGCCACGCAATTCAATAAGCATCGAGCCACAGAGCAACTCAGCCTCACCGCCAATTGAGGAACTTCCTCCTCCCTGGGTGGCTGTTCTGAGAAAGAAAGAAGAGCCGTGATAAATGCCTTAACTACCCACTTATTAGTTACTATAACTATTCTTCACCCATACTCTGCACTACACAGTGTATGGATAAGCTTTGAATACAACACAAGAAGGTCTAGTTCAACAAAACTACATCCAACATGGCCGAGAGGTTCTAGCTGAGCAGAGCACGTGCAGACGTGAGTATAGAAGATTGAGTAGATGTGAACATTTGCAGGCGCTCCGGAAAGACAAAGGAGAGGAGCCATGCAAGGGGAGGACGGGTGGGGGGCAATGTGCAGTGAGAATTGGGCAGCGTTTGTCGACATCACAGCATCCACCTTCTAATTTATTCATACTGATCGACTCTCCTTCTGGCGGTACAGTAAATCTTAGTCCTTTTTATAATTCTATTGCGTTGTTCTAGCTGGGCCTCGTTTGCGTTTGTATTCCCAGGCTGACATTCTCATACAATGCACAAAAACAAACGTCAAAACAAGGATCCACATTGGATCAAAGGCCACGTGTGTGTGCATCAAACCCTCAATAACAGATGACGAAAAGTGATGAGGACACATAACTAATGCTTGATTTACATCAATTAATCAAATTGTCATTACAACAATTCACATAGTGTAACAAAATTGATATCTCATCTTTGTTCATTGGTTTGAGTCAGGTGTGTTTAACTTCATGCACAGAAAATTTTTTAGCAAGCCATCATCTCCTTTGCTTGAATCCTCATTATCATTCGTCTTATTTTTCATTTCTAAAAATTTAACAGTATCATAATTATACTTTTTTCACTATGATGAGTTAGAAATACCTGCTCTACAAAAAATTAGGATCAGTGGTCTGATCCCACATGAGCCAGGTGGACATGCCTCAGAAGTCACTTCATCTTAATTTAAGAAATCACAGTAAGTGAGAGTGAAAAGCAGCTTCTTACTCTGTTTTCATCATTTGGAACTAACTGTATATCGAGGAGCTTTGACTGAAACAGGGGCTAACTGTGCGGCTGCCACGTTTGAGTTTGTGCATCTGGGTAGTGTTTCCACTGGTTGTCATCACACCCTTTCAATTCGTCTCATCAGTGTGTTACTGATCGCTGCTGACCCTTAATCCAGAGAAGACAACAACAGAGTCCCACAGCGGCTCTGCTTTTAAATGGATGCATACACTCCTCTTCAGAGCACTTCAACTCAAAATGTACAGCTGAATGTTACAGCATCATAAAAATGCTAGAGATGCTAACTGAGGTTGTTATACTGCCGTCGTACTACAGTTTATCCACGTGAGGCCGTTTAAATTACGTATCAGAGCTGCCTCAACAGCGGCAGATGGGGACGAGACGACGCCTTTCAAAACAGTCCAGTTTACAATGAGCAATTACCAACAAAACAATTGCATAAATCTCCCCTGCTCTGCTTTATCTGCTGTTTTTCTGGGATCCTTTGTCTTCCTCATTTGTCTCTCCTTTCCACAAAGCCGCACGGCCGAGGCTGTAATTCACTTTCTCTAATGCAGTTCTGCAGAAGCCAGTCAAGTACTTAGAATTATAAAACATTTCCCTGCAGGCGGTGGTCTTGACTAACAGCTGCCAAACTCCACCATGGTCCTCCCACAGCCTCGCCACCTCTTGATGGAATTATAGCCGGAGGAGTAATGGAGGGTAAAATCACACCACCAATCATGTCCAGCCACCACAGAGGGAGCTGACACACCTGTTAAGGCTCTGAATCAACATGAATAAACATGAGGTCGACTTCAGCTGTGTTGGCATGTGAAAGCAGCATTAAAGAGAGAGACGCATTTCTCCCTGAAGAGGAATTAAGTTTTTAATACCTCTCTGACCGCCGCTTGTGGTGATAGAAACTAACTAGTTCCTCACTATGACTTGATTCATTTGCTCACTACAACATGTGATAACTGCACTTAGAGGTTGTGCCGTAAAACAATACAAACAGTGTCTGCATCAGCATCCATCTTTTTCTAATTGCTTGTTATCTTCTTCGTGATAACAATATTTTGACTGGAGCTGTCAGTGAGACAATGATGGCAATGCCATGAAGGAAAATTGAAAGGCAATATTTTTGCAGTGGATTTTAAGAGGGTCAACATTGCACTTGCTTGGAGAGAAACAACAGGAACGATCAACAGGGATTATTTTGTGGTCATCTAATTCCTAATCCATATATTCTAATAAGCATTGCTTTATGTTGTTGTTATGGACTTGAGAATGTCTTAGAATGCAAAGTAATGGGGAGGTAAACATGCCATCTAAGATGGATCTCATCACCATAGCAATTTGGAGATTACTCGTGATTTTTTTGTTGCTTCTTTTCTCCCCTTGCTCCTTGTTTCTTCGCACAATTGCATATTCTTAAATGAGATGTGATTCTTAAATAAAACAAAACCTAACCTGAAACCTCACAAATGCAAACACATTTTGGAGCCATTATTTATTCTATAATCCTGTTTGTCCTTAACTTGATTTCTTATCTGCACATCTGGTCCTTGTTATCTGTGTCTGCGGAGAGGAGACACAGAGGAGGACCTTGCAGGAGATGGAACACCAGGAGCTGATGCAGGCCGAGCCAGACAGACTCACTTTGACGGCTCTTGGGGGGGAACCTGTGAGAAAAGGGGGGACGCCAATCGGGTTTTTCGTCTGAGAGCCCCCTCGTAAAACACAGAGCACTGAATATCATTGTCAGGTTCTGTTTCAAGCCCACAGTTCTAACCATAAAGAAAATGATTTGTCAACTTAGTCTAAGAGATGCACTAGAGCCTCTAATTTCTACTTTTTTTCTTTTACCTAGAGCTCTGCAGGTGTACTCTGTATGAGCATGGTGAAGCTAGTGCTGCTATTTTGCTGTCCTTCATCTGTTCATCCAGTATTTCCTTTCTTGTAGGTGGAGACTCAGTACCTGGCCGAGTCCATTGCAGTCTTGGTTATGTGTTCAAATGCTGAAAAACAAATATGGAGAGAAAAAAGTAAATTGACAGATAAATATCAGACCTTAAAGCGATATTGAATTCTGATCAATGGTGACAATTGTGGTTTGATTTACTGTATAATTTTCTGAGGATTGTTTTCCCTCAACTCCGTAAACCGGTTCTCTGTCAACACTTGATGCCAGAAACTAGGAAAGTATCCTGCTTATCACAACGGGAAACTGTCCAAGAGCTCCTGTGATATTAACGTAACTTGTAATCATTGACAGTGGTCAAGATTAGACTTCCGGCTGACCTGAACAAAAGGTGAAAGTTTTCCTGAGTGACGGGTGTGGCGGTACATATCCGTTGAGGCAACACAGGAGGTCGACTCGACAGTGAGGATGGATGAGTGACAATATCCTTGGGAGAACTTCTAAAATGGACCAGCTGCAGCTTAAATATTTTGGGTCATGGGTGGAGGAGAGTGTCAGGGGTGCTTTGTGATGGGAGAATAGCAGCTAGACTGAAAGGGGGGGTTTACAAGATGATATGGAGACCTGCCTCCATGTTTGGTTTAGAAACAGTGGCTCTGTCTCCGTGACAGGAGGCTGAGCTGGAGGTGGCAGAGATGAAGATGCCGAGGATTTCTTCGGGAGTAACCGAGTTAGACAGGAGCCAGAAATGAGACCATCAGAGAAACAGTTAAATTGGAGCCATTTGAGGTGAAGGTCAGGGAAGCAAGCCTGATATCACTGTGGAATAATGGATATATGCAGGATTTGTGCATGGTACCAATTCAAGTGGAATTAGCGTTGACAGAAATATAGATGTAATTAAATGCATAGACACTGTGGAGCGTGTCCTCACACACTTTGTCAAAACAAAGTAAATGAATTTTACTGTAAAAATTGGCTGAAAGACAGCTGACAACAAGATATCAACGGTCAAACAGCTCCTGGTCAACGTGGCACTGGCAGGATTCCTGGCAGACAAGGACGGAAAATTGTCAACAACACTTTGGCAATGGGCGGAGCGGTGGGCAGGTGTGCGATGTGTGTAATTAAGCAGACCAACAGGTCCAAAAGGCAGAACACAGCCATATTTTACTGAAAGATTAATGTGACCGTGGCTGATGTCACCGCGACAGCAGCCACATAAAAAGGATGTGAAATGTGCAAAGTCGCTGCAGTTTGGAGCAATCTGCAAAATGAGGCTTTTCTGCTTTGTCATGCTGCATGCAGAGGCACTGGGAGACAGACAGAGGGTGCGGGTGGAGGGGAGTGGGGGTGCTCACTGGAAAATACAGAGGCAAATTTGTGTCAACGCGTCCTGTTCCCACTGTTACATCATGCTGTCTCGCAGCGTAGCTGGGACACGGTGCAAAGACAAATGTCTCCATGTCCAACAGGCTGCACCAGTATCTGGTATCTGGCTGTGAGATTTCAGTGAGGCGGTGATGAGCAGAGTCAACACCTCTGGGCCTCAACCCCCAATTCCCTGTCTGTCTGTCTGTCTGTCTGTCTGTCTGTCTGTCTGTCTGTCTGTCTGTCATCAAATTCAGAATTTAATCGCCCCTCATTTGAAAATAAACAAGCGTCCAGTCCAGAATGCAGTGAAGCAAAGACAGTTTGCTAGTTGAAATTTCACATCCTCCTTCTGGGTGTTTGGCACCAGTGAGATCCATTATAATTACAATAATCAATACGCTGACTGATTGTTTCTTCCCCAGCACGATACGCATCTACTTTTCTCTTACTACTCTGCATCTGGGTCCAAAAACGTCCCGCTCGATGTCCCCCTCTCCTCCTCCACACAGAGACTCGACCATTTCCCGATGGGACGTCACCATGATGAATCTGAGGGACAGATTAAAACACAGATGTCCCTCCAACGCGTTGCTTAACACATTTTATCAAAATAGGGAGACCTGACGACTTGTGATGACATGTTTTCCCCGTGGATGTCAATGTGTGACTGCCCGTCCTCGTCCTCGTCTCACCAATGCACCCACGATCGTCAACAGATGAACTTGGGTGGATTTCTTGGCCTTTTTTGGGGGGTTGTAACAAATGAAAGCATAAACAAAAACATGGCTGGAGGATGTGTGTCAGTGCTCATTTAATCTTGATGTGAAT
>OMPJ01041468.1:0-20145 GCA_900312935.1 Carapus acus
GGACACTGAAGAAGAGGACTTTGATGGTTTGAGTACGTAATTTGCGTGTTACCGACGCATACATACATTTAAAAGTTCGGTTGATGTGTTACAGGTACTGTTTCAAAAAAGCCTTCGTGATATGTGACGCATTTGTTTGTTTTACCGTACAGATTAAATAAAACGTCAAAAAAAATCCTCACGTGTAATATCTTTCTGTGTAAATATCTCATACAACGTTAGATACCTGCGGCTTAAAATCTGGTGCGGCTTGTGTATGTACAAAATTGATTTTCTCTCTAAAATTAGAGCATGCGGCTATTAATCAGGTGCGTTCTGTAGTCCGGGAATTACGGTAGTTGAAGTACAAGGAGTTTAATATGCAAATGGAAAATATTCAGCAAACGATCATTTACCAAAGCTGACTGAAATGCCTCATTGAGACAATGTCTATCATCAATCTGATGACATCCTCTCAAATTTTTGTCTGCTCCGTCAAGTAGGTCATGGAGTCAAATGACCAAGAAAAATCAAAATGAATAGCTCTAAACCAGGTATGGTGAAAATATAATTTGGTGTGTACAGAGAAAGATACAAAAAGAAAGACATGAAATTAACATAAGTGTTGAGATCCACAGCGGCCATAGTAAATAATAAACTGTGTAAGATGTATTGCATTTTACACAACACATGTTCCTATACATGCTAACCACACAAATGATCACACACATACAACCAACCAAACGATTTCCTCAGCTAGGCCATCAACCTGGATGTAAGACACTGTTCCAACTGGTCTGCTCAAAGAGGTCTTTGACTTAATACAAGGTACATATACAAGGTATGATTAATACATCTTAATTAATTGGCTCTGTGCCACAGTCTTTTAAAGTTGTGGTGACTTAAAAAAACAAGACTTGACTCTAGTATTTGGCTGATTACAGGCCTATTTCTTGCCTACGTTTTCTCTCAAAGATCCTGGAGAAGTTGTTACCAATCAGTTGTGAGTTCAGTTGCTAATCAGTTGCTAAGGCCATGCTGCTGCACGCATATTAATAAGAACTAAGAAAAGAGACCACATTTCTCCAGAGGTAGCTTCTCTGCACTGGAGAATAGAATTTAAAATCCTCCTCCTCACCTACAAGGCTCTTAATCATTAGGCACCATCAAATCTTAAATAACTGATAGTGCTTTATCATCCAGCCAGAACTCCCAGAGCACAGAGCTACTTGCAATCCCTAGATTAAGTTCAATACAATTTCATTTCAATTTTATTTGTATAGTGCCAAATCATAACAGAAGTTATCTCAAGGCGCTTTCAGACCGACAAAATTCCTGCGTTTCATCTGCCAATCTCAACACTACAGTAATGACAACACTATTAAGCTTAATGTAGCCCACAGTTTTTCATTACGTATCGGCTTTCTTTAACTTAACAAAAAGTTTGAGTCCTCTTTTGTCCACCATTCCTGTACAGAATTTGTCATAGTCTTTTTGTTTTTCAAACAGAAAAGTCAACTGTTCAGCAGGAGGAATGGGGGAATAAAACACGCATAAGAAGGGGGGAGGGGGACTTACTTGCACCCATTACAAGTCTGTGCCTTATGTCAGCATCGGGAATCAAGACTGCATTTGCACAACATCCAACTGCCAGAGGGATGCTATTGGTTGATAAAGAGAGAGAGAGATTATCAAACTCAAAAGTAATAGAGATAGGGATGTCCGATATTGGCTTTTTTGCCGATATCCGATATGCCGATATCGTCAAACTCTCAATTTACCGATACCGATATTATTTGATACTGATATGTGCGCCGCTAAACGCTTCAGGAGCGCACAGGCACTATTTCGGTGTAACGCAAGCATTATTTTATTTTTATCGGTTTTTATTTTATTGGTTTTAAAGTCAAAAAATCCGATACCGATATGACATTTTAATACCAAAATTGGGGCGATAATATCGGTGGGCCGATATTATCGGACATCTCTAGTAATAGGCTATCATGTGGAAACTGACGGCAGCAGCAGGTAAATGCTGCACTAGATGAGTGGCAGGATAGAGAGACAGAGAGGCTGGAGCATTCAGAAATTAAACAAACATGGTTAAACCACATATGTCATTGTTCATTTTATCAAATACATCGGTAAAAAAAAAAAAAAACACACAGACACACATAAAAATAGGGATACCCTCCACCCCAACTTATCTGCATAGGCAACATATAAATTAAAATCATAGAGGTGGTTGGCAAGTAGGCCGTCACGATGCAGTGGACGGTTCCAGTGTCGGCAGGTCCAACGTTCCTTGGGAGCAGCCAGTATGTGCAGGTGCTCTCATCTGAGCCGCTCTGTTGACAGGTGGCGTTCTCATACCTGGAGGTGTGAACTCTGCGAAATCTGCGTGCTTGACATGGCTTTACGTGGCTTTACCTAGCTTAACATGCCAGGCGACCCGGGTGTGTTCTTCAGCACAGAGACCGCTGGTTTGCACGGCACAGCTTAGGTTGGCAGAGCGATCCGGCCCGATGAGAGCGAGTGGCGGCTGCTGAGTGACTCGACGATTGCCCATCTTTGCACCTTGACATAAAACGGTTTGTAACCGTTGTAACGGACTTGGACTTGCGCCAGAACTGAGCACCCATCGTATTTTTCGTTACACAATGTGAATTGTTGTAATGACAATAAATATTCCTGAATCTTGAAAACAACAAACTGTAAATTTACCCTTTCGCACCCATCAATCCCCTGAATATGTCCACCACAAATGTTGCTGTTGTGGAGGTTGACTGATACCCTCTAACACCACAACGGTTCCCCGTCCGAGATGAATTTCGTTTTTTTTGAGGGCTCCGCAGACATACGTGCCGACGTCCTCCAAAGTGGCATCGAGAACGGTCAGACGTGTCTGACCGAAAACCACAATCCGATTAGGAAATCGGTAGATGCCATGGTGTGTGCTTAAGCTGCCGCGGCAACCGGGGATTCCACGGCAAGTGCGCCTCAGCTGCCGCGGCAACTGGTAGCTGCCACCGGAAGCTGCCACCGAGCTGAGGCAGATGCAGTGGCATCTGCACATTCCACTGGAAGCTGCCACAACTAGATGCAGCTGCCACGATTTGCGCTTGGTGGGCGGCCATCTGCCTTGGCCGGTTGGGTTGAGAGAGAGAGAGAGAGAGAGAGAGAGAGGTACAGTGAAGTAATAGTGACAAAGTTACAATTGAAACTCGTATATATAAACTGTAGATTAATGTAAATGTAAACACAGCAAGTGGATCAGGAGCAAGGCCCAGACGCTTTGGCCATCTGTCATCACAGCAGCGCTTCAGTCACCACTGGTCATGCTCTGGCTGCAATCTGCAGATTGACAAAGCACGAGACACACAGGCTTCGGGGAGGGAGCGAAGTTAGAAGCATGCACTTATCAGGCATGGATGTAAACAGACGAGAGAGAGAGAGGAAGAGTGAGGAGTGACATCTTGATCACAGATGACACCTACATTTTTTACAGTTGTGCTAGAGGCAAAGGTAAAGCCATCTAGAGTAGCTATATCATTACAAAGTGTATTTCTAAGGTGTTCAGGACCAACAACAATAGCCTCAGATTTACCCAGGTTTAGTAACAGAAAATTACAAGTCATCCTCGTTTTATGTCCGTACGGCAAGTCTGGAGTTTGGCAAGTTGGTTAGTTTCATCAGGCTTCATTGATAGATACAGTTGTGTATCGTCTGAATAATGGATAGTGAAGAAAATGAAAATGGATAGTGTTTCCTGACAAAATTGCCTAGAGCAGGGGTGTCCAAACTTTTTGCAAAGAGGGCCAGATTTGGTCAGATGAAAATGTATGACGGCCGACCATTCGGCCTGACATTCCTCAACCCTTTGCCATTTTAACCATTCAAACCATTTTGTTTTAACAAATCACATCCCAATGCAGTCAAATCAGACAATGTTAATGTTCATAACCGAGAACAAGTATGTCGTGCCAAACAAGCTCAGCATTTTCTTTGCAAATGTCCAAATCTCTTGCAACATGTCTTTGTCCAGCTGGCGGTAAAAGTTAATGAGAGGGAGTTGTTGGTAGTGACTGAGACACTCCACGTCTCACTGCAGCTCATAGAGCTCCAGTTGCAGGTGGCCTGGAGCGTCATTGGGATCCATGGAAACGGGGAAGGAAAAAAGTGTGATCTTCTTTTCAACAGCTGCAAAATCCCTGAAACGCTGCTGAACTCCTCATTCAGAGATAAAATGTTTTTTGCATACCTCCTCATTTGCGCACAAATATTGTTCTCTGGAAAAATTGTCATAATTTCCTGCAGTGATGGGAAATGTGTGGTATTGGGCTGGGTTTGTGTCAGGTGCCATTGGAAAAGTAGCAGCTTTGTCCCAAAAACTTATAGAAATACAGTTGGCTTACCACTGCATTTTGTTCCTGAAGGGTGGTGTTCAGCGCGTTCAGATGTTGGGTTACATCAATTACAAATCTCAAATCAGCCAGCCAAACAGGATCAGCAATTTCCGGTATCGGTTGTCCCTTTTGTGCCAGGAATTTCCAATCTCCTCTCTGACTGAGCCACCTTATGCCATTGTGATACACAACATCTCCATATTTAGTGTGGATGCCGAGGAGAAACTGCTGAGAATGGCGGTGGCACAGGGCTCTGGAGCGAATATAATTAATAGCCTGGATCATGGGTGTCATAACGTAATCATATTTCAGATGTTTGGCACACAGAACTTGTTGGTGAATAATACAGTAGAGTTTTATAGCTTTGCCTCCTTCTTCACTGAACTTTTTGCAGGCTGGCGCTGGAGTGGACCGCGGACATAAAATTATCGTATTTTGAGGGAAATTATCGTACAATCCCCTTTTCCTCATTCATTGGACATGCGCAGCGGACTATTCAGCCAATCATGGCCATTGTTCCGAGGCAAGCGCATATACAGTACCTCACTCGTAGCTTACATTCAGAAAAGCACGATTGGCTGGATCGTGCATCTCTTTCCGGAAACAGATATACCACAGGGGTGAAAGTTCACACGGGGCTCACTTTATGAGAGTGCAGCCACAGGTCTACTGCCGCCCTCTGATGAAATATAGAATTGCTTTTGTGTGTGTGTGTGTGTGTGTATTGCTTACTGTGGGAAAATGTGCTGGCGGGCCACATGCTATTGATTTTATGACAGGATGCTACGGGCCGGAGAAAATTTGGAAACTGGCTGGATTTGGTCAGGGGGGCGGTTTTTGGGCATGTCTGGCCTTGAGGAAGCATATACAAAATGAAAAGAATCGGTCCGAGAACAGAGCCCGGTGGAACTCCATGTCGAACCCTAGTGTGCATAGAGCACGCATAATCAACATAAACAGTGAAATCTGTCTAACAGAAGTGACTTAAATCAACTTCAAGCAGTTCCTTTGCTGCCGACTGGGTCCTCCAACCTTTGTAGAAGGATCTGATGGTCAATGGTGTCAAATGCGGCTCTAAGAAGTTGAAGTAGAATAGGAGGCAGAGCTTTTAATTATTAGGCACCTGTCCTATGGAACCATCATCTGGTTTCAGACCGGGGGCAGACACCCATACTACTGATATGAGTAGGATTAAAACTTTCCTTTTCAATAAAGCTTACAGTCAAACCTAGTTATGCTGTTATAGATTTACTGTTGGTGGCCAGGGGGTCTCTCATGGTGCACTGAGCCTCTGTCATTTCCTGCTCCTCTCTCCCCTTTTCCTCTCTCTCTCTCTCTCATCTGTATACATTAATACCTGATTCATGCTTGTGGTGACAGATCATCAAGGCCAGATCCTGGCCCTGCTCCTAATCCACATGCCATGTTTATTGTTTATATTTACATACAGTTTTCTATATGTTAGATTCAATTGAATTACTTAGTGTACTGCTGTGCTGTACTGTGTACTGCTGTGTAGGGATGTCCGATATTGGCTTATTTGCCGATATCCGATATGCCGATATTGTCCAACTCTCAATTTACCGATACCAATCACAGCCGATACCGATATGTGCGCCGGTAAACGCTTCAGTAGCGCACAGGCACTATTTCAGTGCAAAGCAAACATTATTGTATTTTTATCGTTTTTTATTTTATCGGTTTTAAAGCAAAAAAATCCGATACCGATATTAGATTTTTATGCCAATATCGGGTCGATAATATCGGTGGGCCGATATTATCGGCCATCTCTACTGCTGTGCATACCTCTCTCTCTCTCTCTCGCCAATGCTGCCTTGTGCTTGCTAATGGGGGAAATGTGTTGAGTCTGTGTCTGCAACTTCATCTTTGAAAGTGCCTTGAGATAACTTCTGTTACGATTTGGCGCAAGACCAGAGGTTCTTAACTTTTTTGAAGGTACCGAACCCCACCAGTATAATCTGCGCCCTCACCGAACCCTTGCATTCGTCGACCGGAAGTTGTCGCGGCCGGAGGTTGCTAGCGACAATATTTTCACTCGACCGAAAGTTGTCGACGGGAGGTACTGAAAGTTGTCAATGGCAGGTATCGAACGTAACCAGTTTCATCTGCGCCTTCACCAAACCCTTGTTACACTCGACTGAAAGTTGTCGAAGGAGGGGATGCCAGCGACATTATTTTCGCTGGCTACTGCTACTTGCTCCTTTCAGTGCTTTTCAATCATCGCTTTTCTATCATCGCATCTTTTATTTTTCCCCCCACTCATCTTTCATACTATTTTTTTCTTTTCTCTTTCTTAAAGATGGCCCTCACATTGAAGTGAAGCCAGTCATATTATTTGTTCACCATAAGCACGGGTGTAATCCGAACCAAGTCCTCTTCTGAGAGGTGTCACAAATATCAACAAGAAATTCTCCCGCCAAAGGATCATATTTTAGCTCTTTAAAATGAAGGAGAGCTTCAGGATACACTCCCATTGGAATACGATGATAAGAGGTCCACATTAACGTCCAATGGAAAGGGTGAAAAACTGCTACATACAACTCTAAGCTTAATGATATGTGTCTCTTCCAAGACGCCTTAGAAACACTTCTGATCAACTTGGTGCTAAGCTAAACCATGGTCAGAATGCTGGTGTTGATGGATATAAACATCCTCCAAAATAAAGTTTACCAGCAGATTTTTACCACTATCAGAGCAAAATGAAAAAAAAAGAAAAAACAAAACTCCCTCACTAGTCTCGCTTAAGGAGCTGTTAGACAGCTGCAGTGCAGAACGCTGCTGCCCGAGTCCTGACCAGAACCAGGAAATACAACCATATTAGTCCAGTGCAAGTGAAAGATTTCACCTATTCCACACATGCAGGAAAGCATTTCAGCACCTCTACTCTGGACAGCCACCGCACTCCACAAAGACGAAACAAGATCAGTCAGTGTCGGATATCTACGGCGTCAAGGGGCTGCGAGAGAAAGATTTCAGCAACTCCCCTGATGTACAGCATGCGCAGCATCTGTAACTCAGGACAGCAGTTGCTAAAATATTTATGCGCAAAAGACAAACCATTATTTTTCGATGTTCCGTGATTTCATGTGATTGCGTTGGAGTTTCTAACAGCTCCCTGTATCAACAAAACATAGAGGTTGGGAAAGAGGCAGGCACTCCTCTCGCCACTACACCAGCCCTCATCAATCATCTCCACGTTGGTGCTGATGCAGTAACGGGTGAAGCAGATCTCAACAGTCATCTAACTGCAGCGTCAGGAGCATTGGAAAATGACAGAATGACTAGTTGGTAACAACTTTTAGGAAGCTGATGGGCCCAGTTGCTGAGGATCCAGATACATTACCCAAGATCATGTGGGGAAATAAAAATGACAACACATATTGCCTTTTTGAAGGAGAAGCTGTCATCATAATTATAAATGGAATATTGATCAGTAAAGACAGATTACACCTCCCTTTAACATCCTTCAAGGAAACTTTGAGCCAATCATGTCTTGAGGCACCCACCCCAATTGTGTGATCTACATTTTGCAACTTCCTCGAGGGTTTGAATGAACTTATTCATAATGACTGCAGGCTTTCGCTTCAATTTGTTCCACTGTGGTCACAGTAGGCTATATCCAAGAAATAATCCAAGCTGAGTTCACTTTTAGTTTTTTCCATCTGTAATTCTAAGGCAGTTTACTTGAGGTGCGCACCCCAAAACACCTTAATTTCACTGCTGATGCCGACGAGCCAGATAGCCGCTGGCACGAAGAGCGTGAAAGATTGAATCTGCCTGTTTTTGATCATGACGGATTCTGGATTCCGAGTTTGCCCAATAAACTTAAATGAATTAATAAAACAGAACTACTTAACTCATCTCTCCACTGCATCTGATTCCTGCCCGAGAATCATGTCGTTTGGAGAGGCGGAGAGAGAAAAGCTACAGCAATTCAACAGATAATGTAATGCTTTTGGTCTTGGACATGATACAAATTGTTCAGATGAGGGCTGATTTAAAACTCAGTGGAAGGCTTTCACTTTTTGATGCTGAATATTGCATCTTTATTAACATACAATATCCTACATTTCATCATAAGTTCTCTCTCTGAGGGTTTTCTGGCAATGTGTCCTATTCCTGGATTTTGTTTTGAGGAGTTCCAAGGTTGTACTGTATCTAAGCCTGTAAATTCACGTCCAATCCTTCTTCAAAATTCATTCACTCAAACAAAACTCCAGCCTCAGCTATTTTAAAATATTTGCCATCATTTATTTACAATACATTAAACTGCTTTGCAATGCAAAATTATAACAAGGGGTGAATTTATCCAGTAGTGAAAATAAAAGTGAAAAATTGTCCAAGCTAGCACAAGACAATGCACCATACACATTTATATCTAAACAGTGTGCAGTCCAAAAGTTTACGACCACTCATGTCTTTTTTTGACCCGAGATTTACAAAGCACATTTTCAAACTTGACTGCATAGAGAATAATGACAGAAGATATTAGCCATCAAGACACCGAGTATCACACCTCAAGTCACCAATGACCTCCTTTTACAACACACTCCAACATGCCATAAGTCTATTCGGATCTTTAAGTATTGAAGTGGGTGCAATGCTAGAATTGTCTGTATGGTGCTTAGTGCAGGAGGGAGACAAAGAGACAAGAAGAGAGAGCTAGAGAGAGAGAAAACGTGAAAGAGTGAGTGAGAGAGAGAGAGTGAGTGAGTGAGTGAGTGAGTGAGTGAGTGAGTGACAGATGACAGGAGAGAAAGTGTGCGTGTGTGTATGTGTGTGTGTGTGAGAAAGAGAGAGAGAGATACAGACAGACAGAAAGACAGACTACCATGAGGATGGAGGCCTCTTTCAAAAAGTATAGCTTTAATATAGAAATAAGAAGCTAAAAGGACATATGTCTGAAACATCCGATGAGACCGACATGATGGCTCATCTGCTTAGTGTTTTACTGGGAAACCCACACAAGTAATAAATCATTTCAATTGTGTTCCCTTTACAAAGGAAAGTATGTCAGACAGATGGGAACAGAATTAGAGCAGAGCTGAAGTCTCATCGTTTAAAGCGTATTCTGCAAAGCACTCAGTCAAATCGGGATAACTTTTGAAAAACAAGACAAGTACTCCTTGAAGGTACTTGAGGTTTCTGTGACTATTTTTCTTTGTTGTGTGTCTTTGTTGAAACCTACATTCCACAAGAAAATTATATCCCTCTGCCAAAAGTTAAAACACACATTTTAATGAGCAGGAAAATGCAAAGCACTCAAGTGATGCAAACCTTTTCCCCCAGGAAAGAAGAAATCGATTGCCAGGAAACGCAAAATAAACCAAATAAACCAAACAAATGAAATAAACCAAACCAAATAGAAAAAACCCTGGGGAAAAAAAGTAGGGGGTTGAAAATAGGAGGGTGTTCAGTGCAAGGTGAAGTAGTTTAGGAAAAGGCTAAAGACACGCAACATTTGGAGGCCCCACTACCACCCGCAACCGCACCTGCTGCACCTCCTAAGGGAAGGAAAAAGATTTGTATAATTTGGTGTTCATTCAAAGTCTAAATACATTATACAGTATGTTGGCAATACATTTAATTTTGGAGCAATATGTGAGCGACTGACAGAACATTTGTTACCTTACATTCTTTGGCTTAGTAATGACCATGATCTAAGTGAGACATGCCAAGATGACAGTGTAGTCCTTGTGTTAAGGTTGTCAGGGAGGGATTGAGATCATGATTAGTGACAACCTTTACTGATTTGGAAATCAAACTGACAGTTTTTAGTGAAATTTTGTTTTCTTGTCTGAGTAACCAATTGTGTGATCAGCCAGCATCAAAGGTAATGAAGAAGAAGAGGCAGTGTGAGGGCTATGTGGTTCACTCGCAGGGTTGCTCCTCACTGTCGCAATCTTTCAAACCGGAAGTATATCTATATCGAGAGGAACTGGAACACCAAGATGCTCCTCCCTCAACTTTGGTTTCGTCCTCCTCCTCCTCGTCAGATCTGTCGAAGCAGCGTCTTCGGGCAGGCGGGCTGGAGGAAAGAATTGTCGTTAGTGGTGTTGTGGATACGTACTCGCCGTGCAAACACAAATCCAAAACATGCAAACTTTTCTCACACATGCGACGTTATTTTTGTTGCTCACACAAGATTCAAGATTCAAAGCTTTATTGTCATATGTACAGTATAGAACCACCCAACATAGAGATGGTTGTTTCTCTCAAGTGACAAACTCCTGGCAAAGTCTACAAGACCTACTTGCACCACTGAAATGTCCTCTTTGCATTTATTTTTTTCCTCAGATATTGCTGATGTGTTACCACTGGCCATGCCATTGATTCCCCTCTCTTTTTCAATCACCAAATATTTTCAACGTTTTTCACTTTGTACAGTGAGAGTGAAGTCAGACTGAGGGTGAATAGAATTGGTGATCAGAATCATAATCAGAACCCCAGTTCTGATTATGTAGGTCACACCATGTGATTGACATATTACAGTTCGGTCGAAAACTATGTGCACTAAAGACATCTCCAAAATCTGTAATGCAATAAATTCCACCTGCAATCGGACAGACTGAGAGTTTGGTGTGTTTGTTAGGAAAGTGGACACTATCTGCCCATGGTTAAATTCACACCATGCTTTCACAACACTTAAAAACACCACTTGCTTGCCTCAGTCACTGTCTGGTCGATACAGATACTTCATCACCAGGTTGTCAACCTTTTTCTTCCTCTTTTTCTCCCCCTTTCTGTCAATCTGTGGTGCTGTGTTCCCCTCTTCATCTGGGCTGCGGCCCTGTCGACTCGGGCAACTCTTCACACTGTTGACACTACGATAGGAGATGGTGGAAGCTCCGGAACTGGAGTCAGACTCTGAGTCAGATGAGGAGTCTGAAGATGACGAGGAAGAGGTGGAGGACTCGTCCTTCTTTCTAGACCTTCTCTTTGACTTCTTTTCAGGCTTCCTTGAGCTACTCCTGTGACGACTGCCGGAACTGTTTGATTCCGAGCTATTTCTCCTCTTCTTTTTCTTGCTCTTTGTGCTGCTGCTACGATGGCAACTGCTGCTCCTGCTGGAGTTGCCAGGTCTTAAGAAGTCTACGGCTGAAGAACATCTCAGACTGCTTGTGCGACGAACGTCCTCTCCATTCTGCCTGCTCTTGCTGTCTTCTTTATTTTTCTGGTCTTTTCCCTCCTCAGCTTCAGAGTCCTCCAAGCTCCTGCGCTTGAATTTGATGGGCTTGAAACTCAATACCTCATTGATGGCTTTTTCCAGGTCAGGATCAAGGTAGTTGCGATGGCTGACTGGTTTAACATCTAGTGTATCAGCTGGGTCATTTTCCGCAGCTGGCGATCTAGCTTGTGATGGTGGCATGGACATGCTGCGTCCTGCGGAGGAACGAGGACTGTTCACTGACCTCTCTGTGAAGGCCACACTTGTGCTGTCATCAATATTGACATCAAATTCACTCAGGCGGCAACTTCTTGCAAGAGAAATGTGGGATTCTGCACGGCTGATGCTTCTGGGACTAAAAATGCCCGGGCTACTGGAACAGCTGTACAGTGACTGCCCACAGCTTCCCTCATTTATGCAAGCCTTGCTTCTTTGGCTGCTTTTCAGCAGCCTTGACGGAGCTAAATTGATGGCTGACATGGTATCAGTTTCGGGGCCTAAATCCCGACAGACGGAGGAACGATTTGGTGTGCTGTGTGAAACAGAGTCTTTGTCAAAGTCGCTCAAGCGACTTTCCAAGCCGTTCCTTGTTGTGCTGGCCTCAGAATAAGCACGAGAGGTGACACTTTCTCGGCCATCCATTTTGTCTCCTGACTGGGACCTCTTCCAGGAACTTGCTGAATATGAAACATCCGGAGAATCTGAGGCTTTGGGTTTTGTCTTTTGTAAAATGTCCTCTGAGACTGCACTTTCTTTGAGGTCATTGAGGAAAGCTTCAGTTTTGCCGGCAGTAGAATCAAGATTGCTGTGTTTACGATAGCTAAGGGAACTCATTACAGACACTGGCCTGTTTGGCTGTGCCTCTTTTATCTCTTTACTGGTTTCTTTCCATTCCTTACCCTCTTTCATGTCTATATTTGAGAGAAATCTAGAGAGAAAACAGTGGAAAGGACAAAAGAGTGAGGGCAGCTGAAAAACAAATTTCCGAGATGAAATCTGAAGCAAAGAGGGAGGCGCCGCTGCAGAGAGAAATTCAACACATAAGGGAAAGGGTGAAATAAGACTGTTTTCCATCCTGGGGCTTGATTGAGAGTTGGCAGGTTGGTGATGTTGCAAAACGAACCTACCGTATTTTCCGCACCACGAGGCGCACTGAAAAGTCTTAAATTTTCTCAAAAATAGACGGCGCGCCTTTTAACCCGGCATTTCTACCGAGTGTACTGAGGTCCAAAATCTGTAAAAATGTTGCTACACGATTGTAGTAAGCACTCCGCTTGATTGACTGTTGAACCATTTCGTGTCGTTATCGGGATGTAATGCGCACACTATCTGCGCTGGCAGCGATAATCCAAATAGAGAGCATTACGTAAAGCTATGTACAGTGCACAGCTTACCTCCGCTATGCCCTCAGTAGGAATACTGTACTACCGGTGTGCTGCAAAACAATATTTGTTTGGCTAAGGACCCCCAAAAATGGCATCAGCGAAGAGACATGCCTAAGCTGCACAATTCAAACTACTGGCTGCCAGTTACCCAGTTGTAAATATACAGAATAGAGCAGCCGCAAGAGGATTCAAAATCAATGAATCTATGGTTCGGAAGTGGAGGAAGCAGGAGAAAGTACTCAGACCTTGCCGTCATTCCGGGAAGATTAACAAAAGAACTCAAACCGCTGGACATTAGTGTAGACACAACGCTCAAAGTGAAGTTGCGAGCGTCGTGGAAGCGATGAGTGAGGGAAGGAAAACACAGCTTTACCAAGACTGGGAGGCAGCGACGGGCGAGTTACACTACCATCCGTGAGTGGATTGTGGATGCCTGGGCCAAGGTATCTGCTACGGCTATTTTCCGAGTGTTTGCGAAAGCTGGCATTATTGATGAGCAGTCATCCAACAACTATACGGACTCGGACAGTGAGGAGAGGGAACCCGGCATGATTGACAGCGAGACTGCTAGGCTGTTCAATTCAGATACCGAAGATGAAAATTTTGATGGTTTTGATGCAAAAGAATAGAATAAAATAAGATAAGATCAAATAAAACAAATAACGTGAGTGTATTTTTAAATACAGAGGAGAATAAAGTCCAACCAAACTCATGTTTTGCTTCCATTAGCTTGTTTTAGCATGCACTGAATCATACGGTGCGCCTTATGTATGGCTGATGTACAAAAATAGACCCCTAACTGAGACTGTGCCTTAGAATATGGTGCGCTTTATGGTGCACGAAAAACGGTAACTGATGGCTCAATGACATTTTTGTGAAATGTAAAAATCTGCTAATGTAATTTTCCAATCTGGGAAACTTTGACAAACCATAAAATGTGACCAGAGATCGATTGCTCTGATCTACCAAATACAGAGTCACTACCAGAGTAAATTGCAATGAAGTTGATGAGTTAATTGTACCTCCATGTGTTTGAAACCACCTTATTTGCAATAGTTTTGTACTGGCCCACTTATCCTATCAGCTGTGGTGAGCTAGATGGGTAAAGAAATTATGTCTAGGGACAAGAGCTACTAGATGGGGTTTTAGCAGAGTTTTAAAGGACAGGATTGGCGTGGTAAATGGAATCTGCTGGTAGGAAGACAAATCTGGGGCAAGCTAGTCAACTGGCAGACAACTCCATTCATTTCTTGGAGTTATTAGGATGAACAACGTCAGTTGGTCACCAGATGCGCCAAATAATTGGACAATGGGGTGGTTTCATCAATAGAAAATTAGTTTGTCACCAAAGGTCTGACAATAACTCCTTTGGAACTCAATTCTTATTGAGTTAGTTCTGACAGCTGTTTTTCACAAATTTTTGGGTGCAGATCCAAAGCTGATCTCAGTTTTTCTCTATCATGTCAAAGATTTTGAACTATAAGATCCCCATCTAGTGCTAGTAAGATAGCAATAGTTATTAGTGCTGACCTATTGGGAGCTGCACACAACTCTCACCGCACTATCTCAATGGTGACTGCACAAACAATTTGCCATGTGGCTGCTAATGAGTCCAATCGTAATCATCCGGCAAGTCTTATCAGGCAAGTTTTACATCTTATCAGTGGAATTTGCTCATCTGGAGGATAAGCTGTGGAGAAGAAACTTGACATGCAAAAAAAAAAAAACGGACTACAATTTAAGAATCAGCATGCTAATTTTAGTTTAAATCAGCATTAAAATCTACCAAAACAGAATTCTTTTTCCAAATTGTTTCCCAGTGTAATTGGACGTGTTTATTTCATCTGGATCAAAATTTGTACACCTAAGCCTAAATGTATAAAAGTTACTGGCGTGTGCAATGTCTACTTGCTGAATTATAATAATAAACAATAACAAAAATAACATATTGCTGAAGAATTAGTCATGTAATTTAACTGACCTGGAGCTCGTCAGACTGCCATCATCTGAGAAGTTCTTGGCTGATCCTTTGCTTTTGGACAACCACGATTTCACGCCATCCACATGATCCTCCAGCTCTGATTCTGTGTCTGAATCCCCCTGACTGGATATAGACAAATTGACATTATGATTATAGGGAAAGACAGCAGAGACTGATAACACCAGGAAGTGAGTACCATATTCTCCGGAATATAAGTCGCTCTTTTTTCCTTAAGTGTGACTCAGATGTGACGTATATGTGAAATTATAATTATACTGTGTATGTTTATTCACATGTCACACTGAACCGTGTGATTACACCCCAAGCTTGGGTACCACTGTCTACTACTCCTTTACCACTGAAATTTCAACATAACGGTAATTTCAGCAATATTTCCTCCTCTGAGGAGGAAGTGCCGCTTAAATTACTGCCATCTACTTCCAGAGTTGGCAGAGTTGATCAAAAGCGACACAAAGGATGATTAATTCAATGAATGTAGTGTTTCAGGGTGTTGGCTCATTTTTGTGTTTTAGTTATCTGAATAATTGTTTTGTTAACATTCCAGACACGCCTTCAGTTCGTTATATATGCTGCATGTAGCTGACTAACCATCAGTGTGCTAGCATGCTACACTAGCATGCAACGCTAGCGTGCTACACTAGCATGCTGTACGTACATCCAGCCTGTTTTTCTCTATTTCATTGTTACAACTTGCCTTTCAAGATGATGATTTTGTTGAATAACTTTCTTCAAAATAAAAAATGACTTATAGTCCTGTGCGACTTATATATGTTTTTTTTTCTTCATTATTAATCATATTTGGGCTTGTGAGTTTTACTCAAGAGCGACTTATTGTCAGGAAAATAAAGTATATTTTGGTATCTGTTTTAATTGACTGTGCCATTGCCATGACAAAGAAGCCAAGTTAGTTGTACAGCATACACACAAATGGACAAAAATGTTGGTACCCCTCTCTTAATGAAAGAAAAGTGGACACTGAAATGGACACTGCAATGACTTGAAACTGACAAAAGTAATAGAAAAATTTGTGAGGAAAAATTTACTGGAAATTATCCAATGAAAAACAGATATTGCTTTAGAACTGTGGTTCGACAGAATCATTTAAAAAAACAAACAAATAAAACAGGCCTGGACAAAAATGATGGTACCCTTAACTTATCATTTTGTTGCACAACCTTTTGAGGCGATCATTGCAATCAAACGATTTTTGCAACTGTCAATGAGACTTCTAGACCTGTCAACAGGTATTTTGGCCCACTCCTCATGAGCTACTACTCCAGTTGTCTGAGGTTTGAAGGATGCCTTCTCCAGACAGCATGTTTCAGCTCCTTTCCAAAATGTTCAATAGGATTTAGATCAGGGCTCATGGAAGGCCACTTCAGAATAGTCCAATGTCTTGCTCTTAGCCATTCTTGGGTGTTTTTAGCTGTGTGTTTTGGGTCATTATCCTGTTGGAAGACCCATGACGTGCGACCGAGACCAAGCTCTCTGACACGAGGCAGCACATTTCTCTCCAGAATGCCTTGATAGTCTTGAGATTTCATTGCACCCTGCACAGATTCAAGACACCCTGTGCCAGATGCAGCAAAGCAGCCCCAGAACATAACCAAGCCTCCTCCATGTTTCAAAGCAAGGACAGTTTTCTTTTCTTGGTATGCTTCATTTTTGCGTCTGTGAAGATAGAGCTGATGTGCCTTGACAAAAAGCTCCAGTTTTGTCTCATCTGTCCAAAGGACATTCACTCAGAAGATTTGTGGCTTGCATTGTGGCAAATTCCAGTCTCGCTTGTTTTGTGATTTGCTTTCAACAGTGGTGTCCTCCTTGGTTGTCTCCCATGAAGTCCACTTTGGCTCAAACAAAGACGGATGGTGTGATCTGACACTGATGTACCTTGATCTACCGTTTCACCTTCAATTTCTTTGGAAGATGTTCTGGGCTCTTTGGTTGCCATTGGTACTATCCGTCTCTTCATTTTGTCATCAATTCTCCTCCTGCAGCCACGTCCAGGGAGGTTGGCTACAGTCCCGTGGACCTTAAACTTCTGAATAATACATGCAACTGTAGTCACAGGAACATCAAGCAGCTTGGAAATGATCTTATAACCTTTACCTCTAAACTGCTTGTCTATAATTTTCTCTCTAATCTCCAGAGACCACTCTCTCTCTCGCTTACTGCAGTCCATGTTCAGTGTGGTACACACCATGTCACCAAACAGGTCAGTGATTACTTGTCACCCTTTAATTAGGCAGACTGTCAGGCAGACTGAGAGTATGAAGACACCTGTGATGCTAATTAGAGGACCCATCTTAGTTTTACATGTCCTTGTGGTCAAATTATTTTCAATCTTTTGTAGGGGTACCACAATTTCTGTCCAGGCCTGTTTCATTATTTTGTTTTTTTGACTGATTCTGTTGACCCAAAATTCCAAAGTAATGTTTGATTTTCATTGGTTAATTTTCAGTAATTTTTTATTCATTATTATTTTTGTCAGTTTCTAATTATTTCTGTGTCCATTGTGGGTTTTTCTTTCATTAAGAGAGGGGGATCACAAATTTTATCCACGTTGGAAACTTTGCAGAATTCCACAGAGCCTTGCATTTGCCTGGCAGAGGGACTGTTTGTTCCTTATTAGATGCAGGTCATGCAGTCAAGTCCATAAGACATCATTAATGTCAAATTTGACTGTGAGTGTACACACACACATAAACACACACACACTCACACTCACAAAATCAGCCGCAATATCACACTATGGTCAGTATTAGATGAGCACATTGTGTTACTGGATGCGTCCCAGATGAGATACACCACATTATGTCTTTGCTCATTCACACACAAGCAAAACCTGCCGATGCCAAGGGCAATATTGTGGTGAATTCATAGCCTAGAGATAGAATTCATCCTATCTCTGCCTTGTACATGATAAGTTCAGCAGTTTTACTGCCCACACTATGGTTAGGATTGTGATGCTAAAATATAATCCTGATGCAAGAACAGACAAATGTAAATGTGCAAAAAAAAACTGCAGCATGTTTGCCCAAGGGGAGAAAGTCTAAAGCGACGACACAGCATTTGAGAGCCGATATCTCAAATGAGGCCACGAGTAATTTTCGGTCGCAATTGTGAGTTCCTGCCAAGTCAAGTGCTGTTGAAAGCCAAGCGCTTGTTTGGCCCGATTTGGCTCTGTCTTTTAGCGTATGGCAATGCTGCAACAACTCATAATGCCAAGAAAAGTAGTAGCAAATCTCCCAGGAATCAGTATTTCACTGAATGTCAAACCCATGTGAGGGTTTCAGAGTTTGTATCTAGTGTATATGACACCTGTTTACGCAGGCATGGAATTGCCAGACTGCCAGATAGACAGTGGTGTAGGTCTGGCAGTATATTAGCCTTTATTACTAATAGCCCGCTAACCTGCTATGAATGTCAAAGAAAGAGGCAGCAAAATACTTTTGCTCTTAAATTTCTGGTGGTCAGGTAAGAAAAAAAAGGATATCGAAATCTGAAAATAGTGACTTAGTCAATAGAAGACATGCACCATTAGTTTATTTGTGCGACATTTATCATTTACTGCTGAATCTGTTCTGCGAGAATCCACTGTCACGTTACTGTCTCTGACCACAAACTGGAAGTGTCTGGCTACTGAAGTCGCAGTGGACTACAGCATTCACTAAATGACTGGAATCACTCAAATGATTGCACAATTAATACCGCCTCCAGCAGCACAGCACTTGATGTGTGCTATGATATGTTGACTCATATTGCATGTCTGTTTGGGGCACTAGCACCCATTGAGTCATAACACATAATTGGCACTTACAATACAATACAATACAATACAATTTAATTTGTATAGCGCCAAATCATAACAGGAGTTATCTCAAGGCGCGTTACAGGATGGAGCAGGTAGTGCTCCTCAGGCTACAGGTGGGCGGTAAACTGCCCTGACCGCTCGGGTTGGGAGAGAGAGGGAAGGAGAGAGAGGTAGAGAGAGACAGACACAGGTGTAGGGATGCACAGCAGTAGTAGGAGCAGTATCACTACAGACATCTGCTGGATGACACCACTCCCATGGCGTTGTGAAAGTTTTGAGAGACTCACATTTCTTCAACTAATAAATCAAATCTCTAATTAGGGGACTCTAAAACTATTCTATAAAACTACACTGAAAAACACTAAATATTACGTCATAAAAAAATGGAGGAATTAGAGGTAGGGGTAAAATAAGCAGTAATTGAGGAACAACATATCACAGAATAACATGCCAGTCATCTCTCTTGAAAAGGCATCAAACTGCTGGTGTATAAAAAGCCTGAATCTGAATGAGCAAAACAGTGGCTGAAATAAGTAAGAACTGACTTTTCACACAATTGCACCATCTAGTGTCATATCTGTTCTGTTTTTGCTCTTTGATTTTGTCATTATTTAGTGTTTATTTGAATATATTGTGTGTTGGACGATGGTGGTACTGGTATTTGCTCTATCCCAACGATTTCCAAGGGTTGCAAATTAGCCTTGGCAGCAAGCATGACCTTTGATGTATGTGAAATGATGTGTACTGCAATGGCCCTATGATTTAAAGGTCGAAATAAATAAACGCAATTGGTCACAGTGACCCCTCCCTGAGCTGCCACCTTAACGTGGTGGAGGGGTTTGAGTACCCAAATGATCCTGAGAGCTATGTTGTCAGGGGCCGCTGTAGGGGCCCCCAGTAGGGTCTCCCAAGGCAAAAAGGTCTCAAGTGACGGGTCAGACGAAGAGCAGCTCAGGACCTCCTATGAAGAAAGAAGAGCAAAGGAAGTTTACGTCGCCCGGACTGGCGTCACCGGGGCCCCACCCTGGAGCCAGGCCCGGGGTTGGGGCTCCCCAGCGAGCGCCTGGTGGCCGAGCCTCTGCCCACGGGGCTCGGCCGGGCACAGCCCGAAGGGATGACGTGGGCCCGCCCTCCCGTGGACTCACCACCTGCAGGAGGGGCCGTAAGGGGCCGGTGCATCGTGCTATGGGTGGCGGTCAAAGGGGGGGGGCTCGGCGACCTAAACCCCGGACAGATCAGCTGGCTTACGGAACATGGAACGTCACTACACTGGGGGGGAAGGAGCCCGAACTGGTGCGGGAGGCTGAGCGTTACCGACTAGAAATAGTCGGGCTCACCTCTATCCACAGCCTGGGCTCTGGATCCCAACT